>JABWIB010011205.1:0-13798 GCA_016617825.1 Platyplectrum ornatum | reverse complement strand
CCTATGAATGTTGACCACTGTTCAATATTAAGTTAATGTGCAAACTTACGCTGCTATGGTTATAAATGACGATATTCGATCTTATCAATTGGCATCGTTTGTTTTGCTATCCACACAGAAAGGTTGAGCCTATTTGTAATAAATATTAATTTATTTAATTATTCATGTATGTATTTAGTTATTTATTTATTTTAACTTTCACGCAAGGACCATATTGCACATTCTCAGCTTGTTACTTTGGACCAATTTATTTAATGTTGTTGGAAAACAGGGGATACTCTCTCAAAGAATTGGGCTTCTGAATAAATCTAACAATACTGTGCATTTTTGTGCATAATGTATAGAACAAGATTCATTGGGCCTGATCCAAATCTAATAATCTCAATACTGTATATACAAGAAATAATGTATAGGGTTAGGTGACAATACTACTGTAGTCAATTAACACAGATTACCATGGATAGAGGGAATTTGGATTGGGCGGACGCCAGATCTGGGCAGTACAGTGGCTTAAGTGGTTAACACAAATTCCTCACTTTGCTGAGGTCTGATTTTACATATACCTCTGTGTCTGTGTGAGTTTCCTTTTGAGTTATCTGGTTTCCCCACACACTCCAAAANACATACTAGAAGGTTAGCTGGCTGCTGTCTAAAATTAATGATTGTTTAAAATGGCAAAGTTCTATGTAATTTGATTTCGCTATATAAATACCTGCAGTTTACCAGGGTGTGGAGTCTAACTTGGAATCTAAGTAGATACCCCTCATGGGACAGACTGGGGTGCAGTTTGTGGTTCCTAGTTTCAACTCCTGTAAGTTGTATAATACATTTGCTAGTGGTAGTAAGGCAGACAGCACCCAACAATCCTGAGAAATCGAAGNAGACCTTTGCATGGGTGATAGGTGAANCCAAGGATAGACAAAGAGCCAAGANTCTATAGAGAATCCAATGAAATGGACAGGTCATTCTGGATAGACTATGTAGAAGAGAGGCACACAGGAGTGCGAGATGCACAAAGAAGCAATAACACAGTACAATTGTGGACAGTTAGGGAATAAACCAGATTAACTACACACTCAGGTGCCAAAATAGATACTGTGCTAGGTATATGTGGCCAGGTGAAAAAGCCCAGAGAGAACGCAGTGGAGTAAGATTAGACACTAAGAGCTCTTAGGCATAAACCACCGTATCCAGACAGTGGGAAACNTGTACAAGTGTGGTTGAATATTGATTTGATCCATCAAACTTTACCATTGGCGCATGTTAGCAGTTTTGATTTCATAACACCAAATGCCAAAGTTTACCTATGATAACCAATGTNGCGCACAATGTTAGTTAGTAAGTTGGCATACACTTTTGTGATCTTTTTGAAGTTGAAGCCACAGAACATATGATATATATATTTTTATTTTCACCTCTTCCTACTTTTCAGCACTACTCTTTCTGTCTTTTTTAATTGTGTTAGGATAATTACCCTATTGATTTTATTTATATTTGTAATAAAGATTGTATTTTATCAGTTTAATATATCCCTATACGTGGGCAATTGAGTGCACCAATTATCAGCCTACTGTCTTTGGTTCTTGTGTTAATACAGAACATATGATGACTGGAGCAAAGAACACAAAATGATTGACTTTTATGCACTACTGCAGGCATCCAGAGTCAACTTTTCACTTGTGTCTTAAAAGATCCATTGTTTCTATGGGAGTTTTCTAATGTAGGATTTGTTAATTTTGTGTTTCTAGATAAGGCCTATAATGTCTACTTCAGTGAATCAATATTTACTTCTGCATCTGGGATGATATCTTTATCATGAAAGGGTAGCAAAAGTGTAGCAAAGGTAATGTGTATAAAAACCAATAGAGATGAAACTATATGGGTTTCTTTTTTCTTTGTGAACATATTATTTTACTGCCTCAAGCTTCAAACAAATCTGTTTCATTCAAGTAGATTAAGGGTATTAAAGTGTTTTCAGAAATTGTTCTCGTAATAAGTCCAGTATTAAGCTTGCCAGGAAATATGTTCTAATTTCTTTTTCACTACTGTATTGTTGTAGTGTAGTTATTAATTACATTGCTCAACCAAGAGGGAGTGAGTGAGAGTATCAGGGGACTTAAGCATAATCTAGGTCTAACATTGTATTGNTAAACATTAAGGATCAGATCCAACTCCCCTGTCACTCTCCTCTATTGGAAAAAGACCCCTATGTTAACTCATTGGTGCAGATCAGCAGTCTATGTGACCACTGTCCGCACAAATTGGGGCAGACCTTGTCTCATTTGACTAGGGTAATGTAGTTGGACAGAGGAAAAGGTCCAGTCCAGGGGACAGATCCATTTGCCATACAGAATGATGTTATTAAAATTTGAGTGAGTAAATGTTGGTATCGGAGCCTAATATTAGTTTAGGTTTGCTTTAGNCTTTTTCAGAACTTTTGTTGTTTACTTGCACATTTATTTTGTTGTATACATATATACAACAACATACATATATATACCCAGAAGATACTCATGAAAGACTACTACTGGCCCTGCTTCTGGGGCAGTTAAACTATGGTCATGTACACAAATGTACATATATTATGTTAACAGGGGTACTAGGTAGACCATATATGTTTTATGNCAGCACTATGCTATCCCTCCTCTTCCCACTGCACGTCCATTCTCTCTACCAATCTCTGTCTTGAGCTGTCTCTGTCGTTCCTTACTCTACTCCCCATGCTGTCTTTTCTCTGCCCACCATCCTCAGCCCTCAACTGTCTACTCCATTCTACCTACTTCTTTTACTGCTGTCACTCCAGAGTCTCCAATTACAAAATAGCAATGACTCACTTGCCTAAATTCACTAAGGTGGGAGTTTACAGGGGAATTGAAATGTGGGGAAGTTGCCCATAGCAATAGCAATCAGATTCAAGCTCTCAGTTTTATTTTTTCATACTGGAGAATGTGAGCTTGAATCTGATTGGTTGCTATAGGCAACATCCCCACTTTTCAATTCCCCTGCAAACTCCCTGTTTAGTGAATTTAGTCCCCTGTGTTTAAGGATAGGGTTACGGTTAATGTTAGATTAAGGCACAGGTAGGCAACCTGCAACTCTCCAGATGTTATCAAACTTCACATCCCAGATTGCTTTGACAACATCTGAAGAGAAGTAGGTTGCATAGCCCTTGACTAAGATTTAAGGTTAGTGTTAAGATTAGGGTATTGTAATGTCAAATGCATTATGTGTAGTTAGTGCAGTATTCTATTAGAGTTGTAAAGTTAACGACGTTTAATGTCAAAATTGTAATCCACATTTAGTGCCAAAAGNATAACTGTAGCCTTTACTATCTACATCAAGGCTCGAAGTGGGGTTTGTAAGGTGGCGATATGACACTAAGTCCCAGACCTGCGGTTTTTTTTACTAAAATTCCCCACTTATGTGCCTTATAGCTTAGAAAAGTGAGCGTGGCTGAGAGGGAGAAGTGCCGGTATGCCATACNGGCATATATAAGCCCACTTCGAGCCCTGATCTACGGGGTAACACTTAAATACAAATAATTGCAGGATGATATACATTAATATGCTGGTGGGTAAAGGGTGAGAGGTTTTGGCATTATATAATATTAGGGAGGATTATAAGAAAAAAATAAATGTGGTATAAAATATCTGAATATGTCAGCACTCAAGTGAATTGGGGAGATTTCTGGTATAGTCCCGCCAGAACAAGACAGTGGTGGACGAGCAAANTTAAGTTCTGCTATTCCCCACCCACTCAAAATAATTGTGCAATGAAGTTCATCATCTTCTAAGATCTTCACTGTATCTCCATTACATCATAGACTGGAACCTGGATGACTTTACTCAGACCCTGGTTTGTGCAACGGTGGACTGTACAATGTGGGCACAAGGTCCCCAATCATCAAAAGTCACATTGAGAGTACCGGATGCACTGCTGGCATGTCCTCTTATTGCCACTAAAACAATGAATATCTATCTGCACCACTACTCCTGCCAAACTATACATACTGACTCAGTTTATTGGAAAGACACAAAAAACGGAAATGTATGTAATTCTTTTCTCATATTAGCTGATGTTTGCATTCAGTTATGTTTGCATCACTTGACAAATGCAGTCAGCGCCACATGATTCCTGATTATTTCCTTATAGCATGCTAGGGTGTTTTAAGTCTTAATATATATNATGTATTAATCCCACTGGGCATGAGTGGTTTACAGTTTAAGGAAATATTTATGTTGTCTATAAATGATATGAAGTATGTTAGAGAAAGAGAAGGCGTGCAGAAGGTTATATATGTAATAAAATGTAACTCCATCTCTGTTTGTAATTTTGTAAAGTCGATGTTTAAGGAATTCTTAGTGGTATAAAGTAAGGGACATTTAAACACTTTGTTCCTGGGGCTACAGTTTTCAATGATATTAAAGTGATATTATTTGTTTCAAGCTAGTTTCTGTTCATTACAAAGCAGTTCTAGTACACCTCAGGCTCATGCTGAGCATTTACTTTGTGCAGGGTTGCCAACTTATGGTTTCTTCCTCCTGGGAAAAACCAAACATCAGCAGAATGGGAGTTGTGCAGGGGACGTGATTTGCCTGGATGGGAAAAGGCTATCTTTTGATGTTGATCGGTGTGACTTCACGTCATCAAGCCCCACCCACCATAGTAATGATCAGGGATGATGCAGTTATTTACATGAAATCACTGCTTCAGCCTAGGTCTCAGGAGAATTCCTGACTCTCCCAGGTTATTGGGAGAACTGGACTAAATTTGTGACAACCTTGACTTTGTGTCATCATCCTTATTGTTGAAAACATCTGGGCCTACTAAGCAGGGAGACTGAAATATGCAGATGTTGCCCATAGCAACTAATTAGATCAAGATCACAGTTTCAGTTTACATACTGGGGAATGTGAGCTCGAATTTGATTGGTTGCTATGGGCAACATCCCCACTTTTCAATCTTCCTGCTTCCTGTAAATTTAGGCCCTGTATTGTGGTCCGAGAACATGGAAATAAAATAATTTTATAGCTGATTATAATTATAGCTGAGATAAATGTATAATAGTATACCCAAGACAGGAATCAAAACAATGTCAAAATAATTATTTATTATAAAAATAAATATATAAATATTTCATGAAAAGCACAATTTGCACAACATATCATTTTACATTCATGTTCATATNAGTTGAGAGATATTTTGCAGGCATTTTCTTATTAACACATACAGTATTTTAAAGTCATGATTTTTCTGAGGTATTGTGAGAGAAATATGACATTTTTAAGTGTCTTATAGGACTGTTGTCCTATTGGTTCATTTATTNGGCTTTCACATTATAATGTGATGCATCCTCCATTAACAAGACACATGAAGGATATCATGACATTCCAGTATAATTGTACGATTGGATAGCATTTATTTACAATCGTTACAATAGTTACCCATTTCTACCTGTCTAGGAAACAGACTAGTGTGATANATTAATGGGGTGGAATGTAGACAGATGATTCAAGTTACATATAAACATCTATGTAGAAGATTTGTAATATTTTGTTCCTTGCAACTGTTTATTCCAGTGCACAGTGTGGGTCACATTGATAACACTTTTTTTTTATTACGTTATCAAGTACTTGAAAAATAGAACCAGAAAAGTATAAAAAATAGCATTTTTAATAAATACACAAATATTTTTGTTTAAATAAATAATAAATACATACATTTAAATAACACTTTGTAAGTAAGTTCTGTAAGATACAGAATACAGTACTTTTCAAGCTGAAAAGAGAATATGGGATCCACTTATTAGTGTGAGAAAAGAAATAAATACAGCAAATGCATATGTTTACTGTATTTCAGGCCTTGCTCAAATATGTACTGCTGACTTACAATCTTACACATCATTTTTGCAGTATTTGTGACCGGAAGTCTAAAGCCAAGCTTCAAATTCAGTACATATGCACATAAATGGTCATCCAGCTCACTCATACACGGGCCTAAATTTACTAAGCAGGGAGATTGCAAGAAGAGTAAAAAGTGGGGGTGTTGCCCATAGCAACCAATCAGATTTGAGCTCCAGTATGTAAAATGAAACTGAGAGCTTCAATCTGATTGGTTGCTATGGGCAACATCACCACTTTTCAGTCTCCCTGCAATCTCCCTGCTTTGTGAATTTAAGCCACAGCGTGCATTCAGACATGGCTAAAAAGCAGTAAGCGGCGTCTACACAATGCCAGGCAGTGTCTCCAGGGAACTGGCCATCGATCTGCCACACTGGCAAACTTTTATTAATACATTCTAGATCCCTATGTGTCAACTTTACCCACTCTCTTTTGGGATTACATTGACAGATGCAAGAAATAATATTAAATAATCTAAAATAAATATATAAATAAACAAGCAATTAACTGGTTATTCTATTTCACCCATCCATATGTTAAGNATGTTACGGTTTGGTTCACTCCTTTGATCAATTCATTTTGTTTGCAAGCATAATCTGCCAATTGTCAATACTAGTTTACTAGTTCCATTGAGTATATAAATGTAACGTTTTCCAAAACTCTAAGCAAATTATTGATATTAATCCTCAGTTATTGAATTGTGTGGTTCTCCCATAAAGAAAGCGTCAGTTATAGGAATGTTTCTGTTCAGTCCTCCATGGAGTATTCCTAAGACATATTTATGTAACAAAGTTTAGTCTTGAATATGTTCCGTAAAATAATGTCAGTAACAGGCCATAACAAGTGGTTTGTGGACAACAGGCTACAGCTTAGCAAAGTCAGCTGCTGCCTTTCCCACATGGATGATGTTTGTGAATTTTAGCCTCTATATGGCGTTCNTTTATTGGTTCTTGAGGATGCTCTGTTTTCTTAATCCAGTCTTTGGTTATTTCTGCTGCCTGTGATAAAAAATGATTGTATTTCTTAAGCAACTGGCATCCCAATTTCTTCTTCGCAAAATTGCTGTGCGGAAAACCCATGGGGTAATGCACATCTACCCTAGTTATGTGATATCTTCTACACAGTATGCAGGAGAGGTTGGAAATGATAGCTGTAATCTCAGCCTGGCTGGTATTAAGCTGAGAATGTAAGCTCTTCTCTCTGGGATTTAGATTCATCTGATCCCGAGTAATATTTCCTATAGCCGCAGTCATGAATTCAAAGATNTTGTACATTTCAATCATTTTCTCTTCTTCACTTGTATTGCTTACATTGAATTTTGGGAAATCAATAGACTCGTGTCTACACATATTGCTTATGTTGATGTCTTTTGGGTAGTTCTGATTTACCTGAAAGAAAATGAAACAGATATTTAAAACAAAAAACTTTTAAATGTATGTTCATAGGTGGGTATCTATTTCAGAAAGCAGAACAATAAGTAGGACATTATATAAAAGAAACACTTCTAAGTAGTTGTTTTTCATTTCTTAGGTATGTGCAGTAAGATGCCCAGAATGTCTTAAAAGCTTTGTTAGGATTACATAGAAAGCCAGGTAAACGTCATTTTGGCTGTCTGAATAATCNTAGTTCAAGAAGTATAACTATAGCTTGCCATAACACTTTATTTGCTACCGGTAGATNTAATTATCTAGATACACAGTATTTGTCACAGTACTATTTATTANATTGTTATCAGTGTATTTATTTTGTACATGCTTTCTACAAACCTGTAAGCAGAACTAGCCTGGGATCTCCCTGCTAATGGAGACGTCACCACACCTTCCTATAACTACAGTACACTCACTCCACACCAGTTACTGTCAGCATTTGATAGGTTTAAAAAGTCTTAAGATACTGCACAACCTATTGTCAGAGACCAGGAAATACTTGAATAATGAGGCCTGGTGATGCAATATACATAACTTTACAGGAATGTAACACACTGCATTTAATAGATTTTTTTCCTCTAGTAAAATGATATATTCTTCGGAAACAANGATTTCTCTATAATGTTAAACTTACATAGGTATGATAGAGACATGTGGCTTCTGTGTGCATTTCGGTTATCTTTAATTTGATCTGTGTCATGATGACAGTTAAGTTGTTATTGCACTCACTGACATTTGCACAGAGTGGTGAAGCAGGATTCAATGGCTTTGCTCTTCCTGTCAGCAGAGCCCATTGCTGGAATATCAGTAGTTGCACAATCCCTGTTCAGGAGAAAACATATGTTTCACATTATTCTGTTAAGAAGTCAGCCTTCATCCCAATGACAAACAAGATCTGTAACTTCTCTGCTGTGCGGTTAAAAAAAAAAAAATCCTTAATAGTGAACAGAAAATGTTCTCTTACAATTCTGTACAGGAGTTTTGTCTCGAAGCGATACATTTGCTGTCCTACTTTAGTTATCACAAAGAGTTAAACATACTCTGTCTCAACATTCAGAATATGGCAAATGTTTAGGCTACTTTTTAAAAGATAAGTGGTTTCGCATAGTTTTGTCCTACAAGAAACCACTATATCTGCTTTGTCCCTTTACCGTTAACTTACGAAGGGATACTGCATAGTGCCCAATAGCACAGNAAGAAGTATGTTTTAAGACTATGCTTCCTGTGTGAGCGGCTAAATCACTGTGTTAGATCATAGCCACACGTGTCTGTCATGATTTGCTTTAGAAACTACAGTGCACGCAGAACTTGCTAGTTGTACATCGTGCAAGAAGAGGTTACTTCTAAACAACTTATCCATCGCGGAAACTACAGCTTTTTCTCAAAATGTGTAATTGTCAGCAGATTGTTTGGTGCAAATACTTTCTAAATCCCACAAAAAAATGTTTGGTATGCCAATTTGTAACAGAAGCCAAAGTAGTGTATACAAAAAAAAGAAGAATACTCCTTTTGAGTGTGGGGAACAAGTTACCTGCCACAAGCTTCATTCTACTCTCAGGCCCCCCCTGGGCAGGCTGTGGAATAGCTGGTTTCTGGAGCGTTTCTTGCTCACATTTTTACAAAACCATGACTTATATAGCAGAGAATGAATAAAAAAAAACTACTGACAATTCAGCCTTCCCTTCTCTCTCTCTCTAAACCAATCAGTACATGTGCTGTGCAGGAAGTGAAGTAGTAGTTACAAGAGGGTTACATTATTCATTCAAGTTTTTTTTTCTTCTTTTTTTTTTTAACTTGTACTACACTAATTCACAAAATGAATGGCATTGTTGTATTTGCATCAGGTTACCCAATTTTAAAATCTGGAAAATCCCTAATGGAAAGTGATGTAAGGTGAGAGAGGGAGAGCTTAGTCATACTGTATCTGACTATACAGAAAGCGCAGAGGAGTACTTGGAAAAAGATGTAAGCATCAAATAATGAGAAAATATCTGGTCAAATCCTAATAGGAACACATAACAAGATACATTTTGTCAGTTTTTATTGTATGTATCATCTCATAAACAGAGCTGTGTACAGGTTATTCATTCAATTCATCACTCAACAAATGACAAGTGGACACGAAGATGAAGGGGTATATTTACAAAGCGGTGAGATTGTAGTGAGATTGAAAAGTGGGGATGTTGCCCATAGCAACCAATCAGATTTGAGTTCACATTCTCCAGAGTGTAAAATGAAACTTGAATCTTGAATCTGATTGGTTGCTATGGGCAACCCCGAAATGTCTATGTTTAACAGACTTAATTGTAAAGTTTGCCTTTTCAGTAAATCCATATATAAAGAGATTCGGAGAGTTCAGAAATATTACCAAGCACTGATATCTTCTCTATCTCTTATCTAATATTTCCAACACTAGCAAATGTAATCTGTCCACCACTATGCTGCTGGGACGAATAAGCATGGAATGATCTTGGCACCTTTGGTCTTTCAGTCATAAAATAATCCTGGATGTTGGGATCTCTTGTTTTTTAGTTCCTTTGAGCATTAGCAGTGGACTTTCATAATAATCAGTTATGGTGGTTTTTATTTGTTCAGTCATTTGGTTTNCTATGTGACATTTTGTATGAATTACATTTGGACTTGACATTTAACCAGGCTTTCTGACCTTTAGGTTCTCCCTCCTGGGAGAAACCAAGAATCCGCAGCAAGAGCAAGGGATGGGGCGGCATAGTTTATGCTAATCATATCTAAGCCCTGAATGGCAAAATCCATGCANTTCCTATGGATGGGTAAATGTGATGTCATCAAGCCCTGCCCATTCATAGTACTGATCGGGGCTGAGGCAGTAANTTACTTGAAATCACTGTTCTCCCAAAATATTGGAAGAATTGCCCAAACCCTGAGAGATTCAACAACCCTACATTTAACTTTATAGAAATACATAATGTATAAGTTTGCTGAGATGTTTTAAAAGAGAAATTGTATACAACAAACATTAGCAGTTATTCAATTACATCAGTAATTTAATCTTTAATCTACCATTCATTACTGAGCAGTTGATTCTCATAGTTGTTATTAAATACACCTTATACATTTTATTTTACATGCTAGCTTGTATTATATCATAAAAGTACATCAGATGCAATATTACAATGACAGTTTCCTGTGAGAAATATTGAACATGATGCAATATGGGACTACATAATGACAATTTAAATAAGACTGAGGCAGGATTAATTTGCAGTATGAATGTATCTAGGAGGAGCAGAAAGTTATCTCTATGTACATTCTTAGTGGATTAGCATTGTACATGCTACAATTGCATTCTACCATTACTAACAGTATGACAGATGAGCACTTTGGGCCTAATCCTCATTTAATAATCATAGGTGATTTCCCCCTGCGTTCATACTGTCCGTGGCCAGAGACTTGGCCATGCTGGATGGGGAAATGCTGATAAATTGTATAGCATGGGCTGATCTCAGTAATAGATCTTTATGGCACCATTCCACATAGAGATGTATGCACATGATTAAGAGTAGGCATTTGGAACGCAACCGGACAATTTTCCTTCTGTGTGAGAGGAGTGCCGGAAAGAAGTGCATTAAGAATATATGATCAGAACTAAATGAAGGGCAATCTTAATAAATGATCTGGTCTTTATCATGTATACCCCAAAGTTAGTTCTAATAAGTTAAAATGTCAGCTCTAGAATTTCCATACTACGCATGCATGTTAAGCCTAATGAAATAAATGTATTTCATCCCACAAAGGACCAATGGGACTCCTGACACAGGGCTGGGTTGTAAGTGGGCAGTAGATGTCCCTNCTCTCTGCATTCCAGTCCAGACTTTTGTACTAACAGGGATTTCTTGATTGCAGCTATTATAATACAATATAATGCATAACAACAAATAAAATGACAATACATTGACTTCTAGTTAAGAAATGTTTCCTATAAGAAATGAAGAATGAACATAATGGTAGCACATTAAACATTAATATGAAACAAAAGTGATCTGCATTTGTTATTTGGGTGAAAAATGATAATGGAAGTAAAATTCTAGTTCTGGTGAAGTCAAACTGCTTCCAAGAATAGGATTCATATAGTTTCTAAACTGGGTACACACTATATTAAATGTGATTGTTAGATCTATGATTTGTTTCCCCAGTAACCCTCTGTTCAAACAATCCTGACATCAATAATTAAAATGTGCACACACAAAGGAACCCCAGAGCAAAAAGCAGATGTAGAATTACTGAACAGAAGATTGGGAAAGTGTACAAGACGTTGGACCAGATCNAGACTCCNGCATGACACCTGGTTTGGCAGGGCCAGAGCAAATCTCCTTGTGGATGCAACATATTTTGTATGCATGTTGTGTCTAAATCTTATATTGGGGTCTGGAATAGATGTGCAAATGATGCACCATGGGCAGCATTAGGTCCAGATGGCAGATCCGCATGGAGTGCTGAAGGTGGTTTTATGGACATTGATGGGTAAAATTAGGAAAAATCTAATTTCTCTTGAAACTACTGCATTATGATAGCAGTTAATTTTTAATGTGATTTATATAATATCAATGGACCAGATCCAGCCGGATGCATGTTTCCTGCATATGACATAAATAGTAATATCTTTTGAACACGTTGAAAACATACAAGGGGCCAGGTTTNATTCTAAAGATGCCTAATCTCCGCAATGTAGTTGGGGATAAAAATGCAAAAGAGGCCAGAGGGATTGGTAGCAACGTTATGCTCTAATCCGCTTAATACAGAAGCAGATTGGTGTGTAAAATTTAAGATATGCTTCTGGAAACTTGTGTCTAGAAGCTCGTATCAGTTAGGGGAGGGAGTGGGGGCTTAACTCCCCTCTATTAAATTTGCAGATAGACCTGCATGCATATCTTGATCCAGTCCCATCTGTACAACATACAGAACCAGATCCAGGCCTGCGTGAGAGCTACGCTCCCNGTCCCATCCCTATCCCCACCTAAAGTGCAGGGATTAAGCATATGAATTAGGAATCATGGCCCTGAACTGAAATTTCATACACATGAACAACGTACTAATAATCTGGTGAGTTTCCTGCGTGCATCTGGCAGGTTTCCTGCATAAATGACGTACAACATGCAAGTCTGGATCTGGTCCATAGTTTGTATCCAGCTTAACTTATTGTATATTCTTTGTTCAATTTTACANCAATATCATTGTTCCAAAGTCATTTTGTCAAAACAATTGTCAATAAGATTATTACAAATGTGATACACATTACTTTCATGTAACTTCAGGCATTACTTTCAGGGAGAGCTGCAGAAGAATTTTACAAAAACGTCTTGGCGAATAAGAACGTATTCTAGCGATCAGCTGATGGAATGGAATTTTATTGTGGGCTATTCTGATGAATTACCAGACAAAAGGGAAATACAGAACCACTTGCACAACTAAAATAATGAGTAACCTCTTCCTGCCCAGTCCTGGAGAAAGGAAGCCACAAATACTACATTTGGCATAAAACCTAATATAGAAAACCATATACATGATCTGCCTGTCTGTTACATTTGCGTGGCAGCAGGGCTTTCATCCTGTCAAGTGTTGCAAGAGTAAATGTTTTAACTGAAACCACAACATGTATACATAAAAGACTTTCAGGCAAATGTCATAATGAAAAAGACATAATTGAATGTTACTTGTTTACTAACTTTAATATTATTTTATTTATATCGNCTGTCATTGGACAAATTCATACCGGAGTACTTGGCTTGATGCAACATGAATGCCCCCATTGCAATAGCTATATAGGTATCATGTCAACACCTCCTGTTCACAGAGGACAGTGTAAAGACTTTGGATTTGTTTACAATGGGGGTAGTGTGTTGTATAATGTAATCTCTTTATCTTGTACCTCACAGATAGGTAACTGTATTTACTTATGTTAAATAGTTTTGTTTAACAATTAATAATGACTACTAATGAGCTAGGTGGATTCAGTGAAATCTAAGAGAACTGACACAAAACAAGGCATATCTCTATTCTTCCCAGTAATAAACAAAGTTTATTGAAATAGTAATTAAAGGAATAAATTGTGTTTATTATAAAATATATAACGAGAATTTAATTAATTGCAAAATATCCATGTATATAACATATCACANCAACTATTNTAACCACACTGACAATNCAGCNAGACTAATCTTACTCTCTCGCCAGTTCTTGTCCACATCACCTCTATGCCATTACACTATTTCCCCCTCTGCTACCAAATCCTNTTCAGGCTNTTCACTGTCATTTACCAAACTCTCTCGTTTCAATGCTTCCTACATCTCAATCTTATCTCCATTCCCATTCCATCTAGCCATCCTTCTGCCTTACCTAGTCANCNCATTACCATTATTCCATCTGACATTTAAGACTTCTCTTATGCAGTTTCTCCTCATTGAAATCCTCTCCCACAATCCATCAGGAAAAATC
>JABWIB010011203.1:4502-18377 GCA_016617825.1 Platyplectrum ornatum | reverse complement strand
CTTACCATATTCCTCAACCTACTTAACATGTTCTCCTCTGCTTATAATTATTCACCAACAATTTCTGCTAATAACACTGCTGTGTGACTGGATCACACAGAGCACTGAGCACTTTTACTATACAACCTGGCTGGTCCATCCATTGTATAATAATAGCACTTACCCCTTTGTATCAATCCCCAATATCATATAGAATGTAAGCTTGCGAGCAGGGGCCTCTTCCACACCCATTCTGTCTGTTACCACCCAATCATGTCTTATCGATTGTTAAATTGTAAAGCACTACGTAATCTGATGGCGCTATATAAAAACCTGTTAATAAATAAATAATAAAATAAATAAATGAAACAATTACCAGCATTAGATACAGAGGAATCACTCTTGTATGTGTATGCGCAGCGATCAGGCTANATATAGGGGGAATGTCCAAAGAACATGCTTTCATAGGATCAGTTTCTTTCTCTAAATACAAAGAGAAATTATACAGTGTGTGCAATATAATATTAAGTGATATCTGACAATAGTATTTTATTTATATAATCAATGAAATAAAAAATAAAATTCTAGTTATGTTTATTAACTTTTTTTTAAAGTCACAAGAAAGCATATATCAGGCTTATACTGAATTCTTGAAATACAGTCTTGCGGTTAATAAGCTCAGTTATGCCATCAATAGAATATGTAGTATAGCATAAAAAAACAAGCCTTGAAAATCTTCTGTTATGAAGACAAAAAAAGTTATACCTGTAGTGTAGTCTGCTGTGATGCAGCTTAGAGGTTATTATATACGATATATGATTTGTAGCAAAGTGTCGCAGAGAGTTTTAAAATTGTTACCCTTAGGCTGGTCTTACCCATGTTATAGTGGACTTTCACTTTCACTGTTGTTGCTGTTATTAGTTGGCAATATAGGCATTCAGCATGGTTGTAGCTGTAAAGGGTAAACAGTATTACAAGACATCCTGTCACGTGGACTATCGCACTCCACCGCCCGACTCAGCCGTTAGACTGGTCGTGAGTCCCACTGCATACTTCTTTATTAGCAAGGCTTGTAAAAAAGGCTTGTAAGAGGTGACAAAAGAGTAGATAAATAAAACATAGTCCTGTATCCTTGTTTCTCTGTGATCTACGCATTTTTTTTTATGAAAGCAGGATTAAGATAGCATATCTCCATTTTTATAGCATATCTCATTTTTATATTTGAAAGGTCCAATCAGAGTTGGATCAATTCAGATTGCAAGAAGAAACAGCCTGCTTCAACCAATTAACCCTAAAATAACCCTAAGATAAATGAATTACAACTACATACAGAATGTGATTGCATTACATATAATGCAGGTTTCTTCCTCTAACTTTAATGCAGTTGATATTAAAATAATGTAATGTATAAGCATATAAAGAATAAGTAATAATTTATAATTATAGACATAATATTCATAATAATCTTATTAACCACCATAATTCTAACAGTGATAGTAACAATAATGTTAATAATCTTTATAACAATAATAATAATAATAATAATAATATAAATAATAATAATACATAAATGGCAAATTTCACATAAATTACTATTTTAAATATATACATAATGAGCTCTTAGTCTTAAAACTGTATCTAGATCAATAGTTTCATTGAGATCACCGGGTGCAGGGTCTGCAGACAGTATATGTATACAATAGGATTCTTGGGTACATAGTCTGCGGAACCTGTTCNCTTCTTGTTTAGTTTTGGGGATAGTCTCCAAACCTACTATCTGTAGAGAAGAAATATCCCTCTGATGAATCTCTGAAAAAAGTCTACCCACGTTGTGGTTGGGATTCTTATTCAANATATTGCGCCTAAGCTGCATGAAGCAACACTTCATTGTTCTTATTGTCCTCCCCACATATTGGTAACCACACCCAGAATATAGCATGTATGTAACGTAGGTGCTCATACAGCTGATGTAGCTTTTTATAGGGAACTTCTTGTATTGTGTAAGAAGAATTATGTGTTGCTCCATGGTCAACATATGCGCAAGTTGTGGGTCTCTGTCTGTCGCATTTATAACAGCCTACTAAGGTTTTGCCAGACATAAATAGAGGAAAAGTATTTTGGTGTAGTTTTGATCTATCTTATCCGAGTTTTTCTAAAAATATATTGGATTCAAGGTAATGAATTCTCTTAATTTTCCCTGACATCCTATTATAACTAGATACAAATGATTCCCATTGATATTTCTTTTTTTTGTAACCTTACTTTTGAAGCATTTTTAGGAGATTATCCCTTTCTAATTTTGAAGAAGTCTGAAATGCTGATGAGAGTAAGGTTTTGGAATATGATTCCTCTCTAAAAGTTTTCATCAAGTTCTCAGCCAGGGGGTTAAAAGACTCCAGGGATGAACAGATGCACCGAATATGACGCAACTGTCTGCACAAAGTCGCTGATTGATTCTGCCGGGACATTCCATATAAAGAACAGGTTGTCTATGTAATGAAGATAGAGGACCAGGTTTGCGCCCATCCCGCCTCCCCACACATGTCAAAGAGAACATGTATAGATTGGTTAAGCTGGGCACAAACCTGGTCCCCATCAACATTTCATCGGTTAGAAGGCAAATCTGGCTGTTAAATAAGAAAAAAATAATGCGCAAGTATAAATTGACTGCTAAATAAATAATTGGTGTCTCTCAGAGCGGTCATTCTTCTCTTTATGTTCAATAGCAACAACTCTAATACTCCCCTCATGGGGTATGTTCATGTTCAAAGCCTGTACATCACAGGTGACAAATCTGTAGGACGGTTTCCATTCCATATTAGAGACTTCTCTAAGGAATTGAGTGGTATCTTTTAGATAAACTCTCTGAGAGACAGCATATTTCTGTAAAAAAATGGTCTAAATAAATGATAAGTTGACTGTTAAGGCTCCTATCCCTGATATTATGGGACAGCTCGGCAGATTGGTCAGCGACTTTTTTGCCGTATTTTCGGCAACTGGTAATAAACTGGTATTTTAGGATCCTGTGGAAATGAAAATTAAAATNAAAATTTTGAAATAATCCCATCAATCAGAGCCTCAGTCTAAATACATTTCAGTTGTTCCTGGTACTCTAAACTTAAGCTGTGCGTACACTATTAGATAAGTTGTTCCAATCGAAAGATTTTTCAAGAGTGGGTAAAACCATGTTGAAAGTGTTTTGAAGAGTAAAATTTCATATCTGTTAGTTGCCAATTGGTGTAATTTATATATTGATTACAACCCCCTCCCAGTATCATTAATTATTAAATAAGGGTCTTGCATTAACTCTTTAAGTGCATTTGCAAGGAATCAATAATTCCATTTTTAAATTGTGAGAGGGGAAAATTTGGATTTATTTTTAAACAGAGGACAGACAGACCCTGGCATGGTGTCTAGGATGACCACCGAGCAATCTGGAGAGTTTTGTCCCTTACTGAGTAGGTAGGCTATACTACATATTCTATTGATGGCATAACTGAGCTTATTAACAGCAAGACTGTGTTTCAAGAAATCAGTATTAAGCCTGATATATGCTTTAAGAGACAAATGCTTTTGTGACACCCCACACCCAGACTGTAGGAGTAATACAAGGAAAAAACGGGCACAAGATTTGTGTCCCAAAAGAACCTCTTTTATGAGTGCATACACCTGTGTATTCTGTTACCTATTTGCTCATAGTACTTTATTTAAATGATTCCATCTATCCGAATGAATCTGAAACTATTCCACAATACCACCATTGATAAAACATAACATTTATTAATGACCAATTAAAATACGTTAAATAAAAAAAGATCAGCTGTAACTATTGTTGACGGGCTGCTATAAATAAACTGTATCGTTGATGCGTGAGGTAAACATGATGCCTGACTGATTGTGTCTGTGACTAACTGAAGAAATGTGCTGGGAAAACCTCCCTAATCTGAAAGATGAGAGGTAACTGTCCCTAAAACGTGCCTAGCCACCGCAAAGTGCCATCCTTCACCNTCACTAGGGAGGGCCTATCTGTCCTTTCCTATTCTGTCAGTGCCCATAAATAAGCTAACCCCAAAAGATAAATGAATGTAGGAGTAATACACATTGTACTGTGAATAGAATGACATGTCAGGGAAACATTGGCTTTTACTTCTGGTGTCACCACTAAAGTGCCTAACTCAGCCCCAACCTGTCATTAAGTGAAACCAATGATGGAGGGGGAAGGCAAGACCCACCCCGATCAGCTACTCAAAATTTCCATTCCCTCCCAGCACACAAGTTTTTGAAAATGAACACAAATTTTTTTTTGACATAGAAAACAATAAGGACATTTACTGTATACATTTTGGCATTTTATATCAAGATATATTATACTGGGAACAAAAGTGCACAATACTTCACAGCTAACATATTTAAATGGGCAAAACCATCACAATCTCCATTAAAACAACATAAAAGTTGGCGGCCTCCCTGGCCGGGACTCAACTCACGTATATCTGGCTGCTGCGGATTTTCCCAGACCTCCTCGCCGGTGCTCAGAGGAAGACTCTGGATTGGGATGGGTAGATGGACCTCCACAAACAACTCTACCACGGATTCTTCCCAGAGAACTTTCTCCCTGTTCTCAGTTGAACAATGCACAATCATCAGTCCCCATGGGGTGAATTCAACACGTCACCACCTCCGACCGCTGGGCCAACTTCTGGAGCCACTTTTCCCTGTGCCTGGCCACACAGCCTCTCCCCTTCTTCCTGTTAGTTCTGCCTCTTGATGGCTTTAGGTAAACAGTCCCAGGCCACTCCACCACTTTCTCCGGCTCCCCCGTCCAGTCTCCGGGAGGTGGCTCATCTCTGCTGNGCCACTCGCCAAAAGATGCGTTCGGCACCTCCCCTTCCTCGAGTCTCAGCACTGCACATGGGGAAACATATGGGGTCTCGTCCTCCATCTCAGTACTCTGGTCTACCAGGTCTGCCCAATCACACAGGGAAGCCACCTCTTCTTCCAACAGGTTCACTGCCGCTTCAAAGTTCTAAACCGCCAGTTGCGTACTAACACCATCCAGATCTTATCATTCTCATTTTTCTGCTCATCACAGNTTCTCGCCTTTCAACAAATTAGCTTGCACATGACAATATAACCTTTCCTTAAGTCCAGCTACAAGTTATTAAAGTCAGAGCCCAAACAATCTTCTCCTGTCCAGACTTATTTAACACTTAACCCCTGTGATCCTGGGGTATCACACTTTCTGAGATTTTTCTGAACAAAATATAGCTAGAATTTTACTTGCTTCAGCCAATTGATTTAACTTATTCTTATTCTTAAGATTAAACTATATTGTCAGATATCACTTTATATTATATTACGCACACTATACAATTTCTCTTTGAATCTATAAACTTTTTCAAGATCATTTGAATGGGGTATGGCAATCTCCCCTATGCAGTCTGCTAGAGGTGGCAGTAATAACAGTCCTTTTTGTTTTTTTGTACTAATTTCTTTCTCTAAATGCTGGTAATTGTTTCTTTCTCTAAAGATGTGTCTCAGACTTAGAGCCAGATTCGGATNTTTANACTCTCCTGGGCAAAACCATGTTGAATTGCAGGGGAGGTAAAATGAAAGTTAGTGTTTGCATGCAGGGAGAATACTTTATTTTTGCATTTTGCACACANATACTGACCAGTGTTACTGTTACACTGTTATTAGAAAACATNATCTCTCATCTGTAATACTGATTGCAAATAATTACATTTACCTCCACTGCAATTCAACATGGTTTTGTTATTAGAGTGTAAATATCTGAATCTGGCCCTTAGTGCTGCTAAATTAAACTCACATTTTATATTTGAGAAGTATTGAAAGTGTTATACTTTGCTATTTAAAATGAAAAGCAGCAACAGCAATCAATGGGACCAGCAAGCAGAAAAAGAAGAGTTTTAGTTCTAATGAATAATGTAGGTGATGCAGAGGGAGGCCCCAAACCTAATTTTTGCACCTGGGGGCTGATTCAGTTTCGCCGATCAGCGTATGTGCAGATCGGCTCTGAATGGCACGGAGTCAGGCGCCCACTTTTCTCACTTACATATGCGCTTTTAGCAGGGCTAAGCCCTGCTAATTACAAGCGCAGTCTGCAACATGTGTGGACATGGTGCAGGCTTAGTGCAAACACAGAGAGGCAGGTAATGTCCTATGGACAACTACCTGCCTCATTAACTGAAAAAAAAGTTAAAAAAAAATTTTAATATTTAAAATGTGTCTGTGGGTTTTTTTTTGAACATTATTATTTATTTATTTATTTATTTATTTTTAATTCACTCTACATTGAATGCCGGCTTTCCTGCACGCAGCGATCGCAGCATCCGATACAGCATCCGGAGCCTCTGCGATTTTTCCAATAGCGCAGGGATGCGGGGCATACGGCATGCCACTCTCCCTGTGCTGTATTCAGAGCTGCGCTTTTGCTTGCGGCCGCCAAAAAAACAGAATCAGGTACTAGGTCACCAACTCGCTAGTTCAGCCTCTGAATTACATTTATTTTTCTAGACTGCATTTGCATTTTNCAATTTATTGTTTAATATGTATCTCATATTATGATTATTATTATTACTATAAATAAATTGTTTTAATTCAAAATTGGTCATTTATACTTAAATAATAAAAAAATCTAAGCTTAACAATGGATAGCAAGTACTGCTGTTGTAAAAGTCTGTATAAAGCTGGCCATACACCAGAAAGATAATCTTTCCAATCAACAGATAAATGACCCTCACAGCAGAAATCTGTTACATGTGTACTCACAAAACATGCATTTAATGACTGCATCTAACAGATTTCTGCTGTGAGGGTCATTTNTCTGTTGATTGGAAAGATTATCTTTCTGGTGTATGGCCAGCTTTACACATACACCTGCTGTCATCATACATTTATTTATAGATGTTTGATCCAATGTGAAAGGTGATGTGAAGTATTTATTTATTAACACCACATGATCTAAATTCACTTGTCCTGTGTAGTTGTGTAATCCAATATATTTTGAAAGGTCTTTTTACAAGATCAGTGCAGGCTCCAATAACTGTAGATATCTTAAAATAGAATTACTGTGTTAAGTTTATTTTAATTTAGAAATGAAAGTTTAAAAAATATTTTAATAATTTTTTGTAATAATCATTTCTGTAAACAAACAGTTTGGGAGCTATACATGTATTTCCTTATGTATAAGAAAATAAATAAATAAATAAATAAATAAAGCCATACTTACCTATCTGCAGCTGTGGCTGGTCACCAGAAAGGTGCCCAGCTGCTCCTCTGGCGCTTCCTCTCTGGCTGGAGAGGAAGTTGTGCTTTGAGTGACAGGCGCCCTGTCCATTCAGCTGGATGGGGCTCCTGCAAGCATACAGAACATCTTATCCATCTGGACAGGAAGCGCCGGGGAAGCAGGGGAGTCATACCAGAGAAGTACCCAGGCATGATTGCAGATAGGCAAGTAGACTTTATTTTTTTCATTTTTATTTTTTTGCTTTTTTTTTTTTATCTAAACAAACATGAATGAATTGCACCCTGTCCCTGTCTGCCAGTTTAAGAGACAACCAGGTGTTACATAACAAGTAAGAAAAATTATTTATAAGAGTGGGGGGAACTGGGCAATGAGCGATTAAGATACCAATGGCAGCCACCTAGCTAACTCATGTCTATTTTATGTAGTATATATATGGAATAATGCTAATTTAATGGAGAAAATNTATTTTTGCTTTAAATCACAAATGGCAGACAATTTGGGTTCACGCTTCAAATGTTCAATTGATTTTTAAGTGTTGCAATCCCATTAGGATACAAAGCTTATCATACATTTGACATGTGTCTGACTTTTGCATGTATCAATGAAACAGCTTCTTGCAACCCGCAGGGTTATTTAACAAGATAACACAAAAAGGTAGCTGAGAGGCATTAGCAGTGTTCATTATGCACATATGTTACTATAATTTTACATATGTATAATTTACATATGTAACATAATTTTATGCAGGAAATCTGTGTAATTGGTGCACAATGCTGGATCCAGTCCACTCTAGATCCAGCATTGCTGGCAGCCAGCATTAACAAATTTGTCTAATTGCAACACCCGGGGGGCAATCAGCGGGCGTCGTTGTGCCAGGTAAAGGAGTGAAAGGTGGCTGTAAGAAGCATGACATCACAGGCAGACAGCAGCACAGGAAGCATGTGCATAGGATACAAAATTTTGGGGAAAATAACCATTTTTAGAAGGGCTGCTCTACCTATATAGGAGAGCATGAGCTGTTGCCAGCCAGCAATCTCAGTCTTAACAAAGGGCATTCAACCTCCGGTAGTTGCAAGAATAGAGGGAGTGTATATATTTGGGAAGTTGAATGCCCAGATAAGTCATTGATCGTGGAGCCCAATGAAAGCTGTAATATCTAGCCCAAGGTGGTTCAGTCATGGAATGCAGGAGCATGGCTTGCGACTTGTCCTGGTTAACCATGAAACCTGAGAACACGCTAAAGTCAGTAATGAGATTCATAATCTTCGTAGGGATTGGCCCAGGTTCCCAATATACAGGAGCAAGTTATCAGCAAACACAGTGAATGTAGTGAAGGCAGCATCCCGGCCTACACCTTCAAAGGTGGGGGAGGATTGGAGGAGATGCAGCAGGGGGTTTAAGGCTANATTGAAAAGCAGGGTGAAAGTGGACAATCCTGCCTTGTGCCTCGTCTTAGAGCAAGACAATTGGAATTTGAGTTATTGATGACTAGAGTAGTAGTCGGAGAGACGTTAAGGTACCTAACANAATTAGCAACGCTCCACGGGCCCCCCATCCCAAGTAAGCAAAAAGGAGCATGGTCAGAGACCACAATGTCAGATAAAGACGCATAGCAAATTCGGGGCATAAGAACACCAGAAAGAAGATAATCCAATCTAGAGAAGGTCTCTAGACGTGAATGGCAAGTATAAGAATGGTCAGTAGGGTTAAGGAGGTGCCAGGAATATGAGAGTTCTAAGCGAGTCAGTAGGTGAGAATTGCCGTCTGTCAGGGAAGGAGGAGAGAGTCGTAGATCATGTGACTGGTCCAGTTAGGGGTCAGCCACTGCATTAAAGTTGCCGGCAATTAAAAGGTTTGGGGTATCGCGTTGTAGCAGCTGCTGAGTCAATGACGCGAAAAAAGACCCATTGGGGCCATTGGGAGCATATATATTAATCAGCATGAAGTGTTTGCCATTAATGACCAGTTTCAGGAAAATTAATCCCTGCGGATCCAGTGTACAATGTTCCACCACATATTGTAGACGTTTATGGAGTAGGATGGCAACCCNCCGAGATTTGGAGGAATTACAGGCGGTAATGCATTCTGCAATTCAGGGACTCTTGAGTTTGACTGTGAGAGGGTCATCCCAATGTGTCTTCTGGAGGAGCACAATGTCAGGATTCAATTTGCGGAGATGATCGGGGAGTTTAAACCTCCCACATTCCAGGAGAATATGGGCAGTTTTGGGGGGCATGGACTGTGGGAAGGGTNTAGCTAAATTAGGGTGTGCCATTAGTCAAATGGAGGAGAGAGGGAGAGGTATTGCGGGCTGGGCACATGGAAGGGGTAGGGTGGCCATGAGACCAAGCCGTACAACCAGACTTCAGGAGTGACAATCAACATGTAATACAGCAGTAAATGGAGCATAAGCATGTACATTTTTTTGGTGTGTAACAGTTACCTATTATGGAATCAGGTCAATTACCACAGATCAATCACATTCTGTCTCATTATCTTTTCCTTAATTTTTTTTTTATCACCAACCTTTCCCTGTACCCTGCTTAGTTATGACAAATCTGTTTATTATATATGCTATTCAGTTTTATAACATTTATTCTCTACCATCTGGTATTGCTCATTGTTAATATTAAATACCTGCTCTGAGTTTGAGATCACCTGCTCCAAGAAATTAAGGATAATTTATTGCCAACACTATCTCTGTGCTTCAGTTATGGCTGCTCCAAGTTCCCTTCTTGTGGTTCATCTGATGCTACAAAAATCAATTATTTTAATGGGAGGATTAGTATCTTTAAAATAAATGTTCTTCCAAAACTTCTGTCTTTACTACAAACCTTTTGCCTCTCTGCTCCTCAGGGTTGCTGACTCTCCTGGAATTTCCAGGAGATTCCTGTGGGAGAATTTACTAAGCATTGAGAAGTGCAACTCACCTTGCCAATGCATGTTTCCAATGTCTGGGCTGCAAAAATTAATGTGTGACATTCACTTCCTGGCCACTGGCTCTTTCCAGTCAGTGTCAGGGCGAGTGATTTGCATCCTGCAGGCAACATTTTCCAGACACTTATCTTGCTCTGGGAAAAATATTCCGCAAACATGTCTGTTTCCCAAGCCAGGATGCAGACTGATGTTAGCTAAAGCAGGATTTCAGGGTTTCCATCTGCCCTGGAAGCTATAGATTGCACTCATGTTGCATACTGAGGCCACCCAGGGATGCCTATTGGTTTAGTGCCTCTCTCTAAACCAATAGGCACCATTCCATTAACATGCAGGTGGTCTGTGATGCTAGACAACGAATTATCATGCTGCATATACCATGAGGCAGTCAGCCCTCTTTGAATATATGGGGAATGGGGAAGGGTCAGGGCAGTCCTGGGCCCCACTATTTGTGATGGCCTGTTTGAGAGGATGCACTTTGTGGTGCATAGTGTACGCATTATCTTTGCTATGCATATACACACACAGACAAACACACAGGATGCCTCACTGGCACATAAGAAAGTAAGTAATAGAAAATCTGAATAATGTGCATAAATTATTGACATAGAAAGTAGTGGCAGTGGTGAGGGCCATAGTGAGTGGAGTGGAAGGTATAGTTGAAGGCACCGAGAAATGAGTAATAAGGATTCGATTGAATTCCATACTAGGTAACTGGTACTCATCAATAAAAAGGTAAACAGCAGTAGCTCTAGAGGTTTATGACACAAATATTAAATACACAATATTTGCAAGTATTATTTTAATTGTGATTTTTTTATCCCTATAGTACACTATAGCAAGCAATCAGATTTAAGCTCTCATCTTTTTATTTTACATACTAGAGAATTAGAATTTTGAATTCTGCAGTTTAGTAAATGTAGGCCTAGATGTACTAAACACATTTTCCTGTATTAATAAGTTTTTTTTTTAGTAATTTTCTTTAGTTGATTATAAGTATTATGGATCCTACACAGCAAACAGCATATCTATCTATCTATTTTGGAAAGGTCAAATATGAAAGTCATAAAGTCATAAAGTGTCCATATAGTAACGTTTAATATCCATAATATTTTACAGTGCAGATTTCCATATTCTATATATTACCAATAAAAGATTTTTACAGTTTTTACTGTTGTTGGGAAGTTTGAGCAATCTTCCTAAGCACTTCCAGCGATCTTATATGATTATATTAATTTCTTGTGTGTATCTATTTGAGGTACTTTTCTCATAATTGTTCTGTGCTCATCACTTTAATAGATTCTATATATTACCCACTTAAGTCATTTAACATTTATACAGCTATTTTAACTGCAGCCTGTGGTCAGTNGGTCCTGAGAAGCCTGATTCATTCTAGATGGGCTTTGCATTATGATTTTATGTGCTACACATTGGTTGTGCTTAGAGGCATAAAATAATTGTTAAATTAAACATATTTCTGCTATGAAATTTACTGCAGATTTCTACATAGCTAAAAGAAGAAGCAATTATAAATTACTTTATGTTTATTTAATTTCCTAAATTTCTATTTAATTTCTATTTAATTTAAGTAAAAGATTATGTTTTACCATTTGCAATGGTCTTATATTCATTTATACTGCTTGAGGCGCTCTGTTGTAAAATTCAGGTATTTGCAAGGAAAATAAGCACTCAACATGATGTTTTCCAGTTATTTAGGCTATGTCATGCTATATTTACATTGCAAATAACAACTTAGTATCAACACACTGATATATATATATATATATATATATATATATATATATATATATATAATAATAATTTTGACCTGTAGCATCATTAATGTTATTATTAATGTTAAATTATTTACTTAATTATTTGTTGACTTAATAACAGTAAAATAGTTCCATATAAAATCTAAATATGTGTGTGTGTGTGTGTGTATATATATATATATATATATATATATATGTTTGTGTGTGTGTTTTTAAACCTAACATGTATCTAAAAGTATTTAAAATGGTAAAGCTACCTCTCTATAAACAGCCATAGTGAAATACGTATCTTTTATACCCATTGTCTTCATGACACATAAAGTTAAAGACAGTGAAAAATAAAAATGTTATCAGCTTACCCCATCACACTGACAATCAGCTCTTCCTGGAGAGATAGTAAGAGATACAAAAGGCAGGGTCTAGCATACATTTAGAAGACAGTTATCCTATATCAGTCACCTGGAGCATGATCAGCTGACTTGATCTCATCAAGTAACCCTTTCTTTGTCACGCTCTCACTTGCTTAAATATTTTCAGCAATAAATGATCTTGTCCTAACAGAACACAAACTGCCTCTTTTGTGAGAGATCACAACAAGAAGTGAAATGTGCTCTTTTCACAGATTACATTTTATGGTTTATCGTCAAATCATCTAGAAATGTTCCAGCCATTATAGCAGGGTACCAAGCAAACTTCAAAATCTAAAATTCTCCAGCAGATACTATTAACTCCTAACTCCCAAATAACTTCAATCTCTATCAAATACTTAAGAATTCAAATGTGGGTCAAAATATATATAAAATTCTATAAAATATCTTGTATGTACCACTCTATGGCAATTCTTATTTCTCTTTAGCCTGGACAACATCATTTATCTCCAACAAAAGGAAAATGGCTTCAAGTCGATTTGCAACACATTTGATCTGGAAGGTAGACTTATCCCTTTTCCAGATCTACAGCATAAATATAATCTGCCTAACTCAATTTTTTATGTTTCTCCAGACTAGGCATATTGTGAGGGTTATTATTGCAAAATTGTATTTTTAGGATGTATATTACGGATGGAAACCAGATCAAGACTACCAATACCACTGCACCACTGCAGTGTTTGCCACTGAATCCCCACTAGATCTAGCCTTTAGTGTAAATGCAGGCTACCACCACCCCTCAGTCACGCAAACTTACCTTCAAAGTTCTAATTCATCCTCACTTTAAATTAGGTGCGACAGTTTTGCCAAAAAAAAAAACCCCTAACCCTAAACAAATATGACAACCGGAAGTGATGGTCGTGGGTAACCTCAAAAACCATTGAGATTCCTATATTCTTATTCATTATTATTTATTCTACATTCTTATTTTAAAGCATTTTATTTTAAAGCATTTTCTACTTCATTATATCATTTTTAAGAATATTATTTTAATTCAGTTGTGGCTAGCATATCAGCAAATGGTAAGCGCTCATGAAAGCTGATCAAACTAAGTCTTGGCATTATTTGCATGGGATTTACAATGCATTTCTTATATTTGCAGCAGCAGGACACTACAACTATCTAAAGTCAGCATATCTGTACATTGAAGAAATGAGTGAATTGTCAGACAATAACTTTGAGGTCTACAGGATGTTTAAAAATGGGTTGCATGTCATGTGCGACGTCTGGCGCACCCACCACCCGACTGTCCGGGGATACTCTTGCCTCTCAGCTGCCCATGGGACACTGTCCCGCCTTGATTATTGCTTCCTTTCCGATACGCTCTTCCCACGTGTCCTCGCTTCTTCGATGGAGCCCATATGCATCTCCGATCACTCTCTTGTATGGTTCACGCTGGCACTGGGCGTTGCACCGGGATCTTACCGCCCGTGGCGATTCCCTATCCACCTTGCCTCCTCCTTATCCTTCAGGGCAATGCTTAAAGATT
>JABWIB010011197.1:5778-20853 GCA_016617825.1 Platyplectrum ornatum | reverse complement strand
GACATCTTCAGTTACTGGCACATCCAGTGGAATCATAGCAACTTCCATTCCCTCAGTGACCTCTCAGACATCTTTAGTAACTGGTACATCCAGTGTAATCACAGCAACTTCCAGTCCCTCAGTGACCCCTCAGACATCTTCAGTAACTGGTGCATCCAGTGGAATCACAGATATTTCCAGTGCTTCAGTGACTTCTCAGACATCTTCAATTACTGGCACATCCAGTGGAATCACAACAACTTCCAGTGCCTCATCTGCCCCAGTTTCCACAGGAACACCATCAGTGGTCACAAGTACTTACAGTTTAGCATCTTCTACTGTTCAGACTCTAACTTCTACAAATATATTATCAACAAGTCTTTCAGGAACTTCAGATTCTGTCTCTACACAATCACAGAGCTCTACTGCAAATGGTTCTCCCAGTTCTTTAGTGACCTCTGGGTTGAATTCAACTTCGTCAAATGTTGCTCAATCTACATCAGTGTATTCATCTCTAAGCCCCTCGGGCACATCCACCGCAGCAACAATAGCAAATTCATCTCCAGTCCTGACATCGTCACCCCCAGTCTCCACAAGTACTACTACTTTAACATCTGTTGTTCCCAGCTCTGGATTGTCTTCAGTAGCCTCCAGTGGTGTTCAGTCAACATCACTTTCATCATCTCTAAGTCCCACTAGCACATCTACTGCAGCGACAGTGGAGAGCTCAACGTCAACTCTGACTTCATCTCCCTCAGCTTCCATTGGAACATTTACACAATCAGTGCAAAGTTCTACTGCAACACAACCTCCTACCACTAATCTATCCAGTACAATTCCATCGAGTGCTTCCAATGTCAATGCAACAATGACCACATTGCAGTCGAGCCCAACCAGTACAGGAAACGGTACCACCTTAGCTACATCATCAGCTATTACCCCAACAAGTGTGGTTGAAAGCAACACCAGTTACATCACTACTGTGCAGTCAACAATACCGACTTCTACGGCTGGTACAATCATTGGCAATTCTACTGTAACAGGATCTACAACAGCTAGCACATCCAATACACCTGTAAACGGTTCCACCACCATCAGTGTGCTGACATCTGTTGCTGCCGTTATCAACACGACAGTGTCAACTGTACAGTCAAGTCAAACTAGTACAGTAAACAGTAGCGCCTTAAGTACATCACCAGCCAATACCCCTGCAACCTCTACTTTGTCTGTAAATAACACCAGTGCAAATATTAATGTTCAGTCAACAATATCAAGTACTACGCTAAGTACAGTTGTGGACAGTTCTACTACTCTTAGCACATCCAATGCAAGTGTAACTAATTCTACCGCCACCAGTGTGTCGACATCTGTTTCTTCGACTAATAATACAACAGGGACAAGTACAGGAAACAATATCACCTTCACATCAACTACAACCTCCAGTTTGGTCGGAAATGTCACCAGTCCAAACACTGTGCAATCGACAATATCCAATACAACTCAAGGTGCATCTGTGGCCAATTCTACTGCAACAGTACCTACTACTACGTTGCCATCGACAATATCCAATACAACGCAAGGTACATCCGCAGCCAATTCTACTGCAACAGCCTCTACTACTACCGTGCAATCGACAATATCCAATACAACGCAAGGTGCATCCGTGGCCAATTCTACTGCAACAGTCTCCACTACTACTGCGCAATCGACAATATCCAATACAACACAAGGTACAGCCGTGGCCAATTCTACGGCAACAGTATCTACTACTACCGTGCAATCGACAATATCCAATACAACGCAAGGTGCATCCGTGGCCAATTCTACTGCAACAGTCTCTACTACAACTGTGCAATCGACAGTATCCAATACTACGCAGGGTACAGCCGTGGCCAATTCTACTGCAACAGTCTCTACTACTACCATGCAATCGACAATATCCAATACAACGCAAGGTACATCCGTGGCCAATTCTACTGCAACAGTATCTAGTACTACCGTGCAATCGACAGTATCCAATACTACGCAAGGTACAGCCGTGGCCAATTCTGCTGCAACAGTCTCTACTACAGTTAGCACATCCAGTACCACCACAACACCTGCGGCTTCAACAATTAGTGCAACCACAACAACAGTGCGTCCAAGCTCGACTTCAGCAACGCCATCACTATGTGGTAAGGGATTTGGTTGAGAATAAACTTAATTTCTTTAAATAAAGTATTTATATATATACATTTAGCTATTTAATGACATAATAACGGCTGCACCCATTTCTTTGCAGAAAATGAAGCTGTCTCGTTACAACTAACTAACGTAACCAGTGATCTGATTGCTTTCAACCTGATCAAACAAGGCGCTTTAGCAAATGCCACCTACACCGTGACCTTATTCCAAGACAACAGCGTGATAGCGTCGGTCAGTACATCCCTATCGAGCATGAACTTCACCAATCTCTTCCCAGCTATTCAATATATGATATCGATCCAAAAGAATTCCTGTCCACAGAAAGTAAACTACACCACCCAGGTCTGGACAAGTAAGTACATTTATATCATTACACATGTATACACATTTATTTCCATAGAAACAAATAATCTATGATGTCTATTAGTTTATTCGCCTATAGTCATTTTAATTCTAGTATATGACTAATATATCAGCAGCTGACTGTCTCACCTCAAAATATAAATATATTCCTCCCTTCTATGACATGTGAGGATTGTCTTTTCTGTACTTTGGAAATCACATAGGTCAGTGGTTCCCAAACATTCTCACCTCAGGAATCCCAATAGTGGCATTCCCAAAGTATAAGCCATCCAGGTGGCACTTAACACTGTGGTGTATGTCCTACAAGATGAATTTAAGGAAAGGCAGATGGCGTGTTGAAAGCCCTTACAACGTAATTTGGGGCATGGTAGCATGTCCCTAGTGAAATTGTTGGGGAGCCGCGCTGCACAGTGGTGGGAACCACCATTGACGGTCGATATCGTTCCTTAACACTTAGAGATTATTCCGCAGCATATACACAGTTTATATCCTATAAACTGATACAACTGAAGAAGTGATAGTATGGAATACCCCTATATACAGCCTCACTGCAGTAATTATGGTAGCCAGGATGACATGTCCTTTATTTTCACTCTGCCTAGTATTCTGACGTCAATAACGGCATCTTCAAATGGCGTTCCTATTACTCCCGGAGCATTGTTAATCGCAGCTCAGATTGTGAATATTGCACACTTCCAGTTTAGGAGATAAAATGTTCACCACTATAATTGATGTAAATATATAATATAAATATATATAATTACTGGAGGGGAGAATAATTTGAACCTGGTGTGTGCAGGGTATGAACCTGGTGACTCTCTCCAGAACCTGGGCAAGAACAGTGGCAATCTGTTCCTACATAAGGGTAGAGTGTACCCTGTTGCTACCCTCGCAGTACTGTAGGTAGCTGTATCTCCACCCACAAGAATCAGAGTGATCCACGATAATGGTGACATTCTATCTAGTGGTTAGAAATATTATTGTTCAACTTCATACCAATGGTCAGAGCCACATTTGGGAACGCCTATACTGTAAACTAAGAGGTAACGTCCACCTGTGACCTCATCTCGCACTTCTATAACTGCTCAAGGTCTGAATGTGTTTTGTGTCCTAGAATTTAGAGGAACTGCCCGAACCAAAACCTAATACTGGTGACAATGACTCAGATCCCCCCCATCATCTTCTCACTCACTTGTTGACATTTCCCACTGACTTTTCCTAACCTCTCGTCACATCTACCTGTCCCACGCATACAAACACATTGCGGAAAATTCACCTGGGCGTGACATCTCGCTGTCAGTGCTTTGAGCAAACTTTGAAAATCATTTTGTTTTATTGTTCATGTTATAACTACAACAATTTCCTGTATCTATGAGCACGCATCACCAACAACAGATTCATGTATTGTTCACATTCATTAGTATCCGTCCCTGTCAAGCCCATGTTTACCATCATATTCCTGTAAGGCTGCATAGTGTAGAATATGTCGACTCCTTGTAAGTAAATAATGTTAATAAGAATTATACAGGTGGGTGAACAACCCCTGCCTCATTCTTGGGAATTGTCCCCTTATATCCTCTTTAATTCTGACTTTCAATGAAGATGTGTTTTATTTTATTCTACTACAGCTACTGTGTGACTCCTACCTGTATTTCTAGCTGTAATTCAACTCTAAATTCAAACTCTTTTCTCTTTTGTCTTAACAGCTGCAAAAGTATTTTCCGCAGAAGTGAGGGTGCTAAATCAGCTCTATAAACCGGATTATAGTGATCGAAACAGCACTGCCTTCAAAGACTTTGAAAATAATTTTAAAAAGGAGGTGAGAATTGCTGGTGGACATCGCCTGGGTATCATTTGTTTGTTCAGAAGGAGTTAAGTGCTGCCGACTTTTAGTTTGGTTCCTCCAGGGAAGGAGGAACCAAAATTCAGCAACCCTTGAGTTCAGTCAAATAACCTGCCAGCATTTTACATCAGAGGGGTGGGACGACAGGGCAGAGTAAATCAGGTACACGCTGTGGTGTATGGTAATCGCACAATAAGCTTCTGGCTAAGTCCTAACACACGATCCACATTTCCATTGCATCGCGCCATTTTCCAAAGAGTGAAATTTAAGGTAAAGTCCTGGCCGCATAGAGTCCCTCCATGCAAAGTTCCTCTTCCACACTCATGGATAACACAAAAGAATGATAGCGTACCTCTGCTGTCACTGCTGGCTGAGTTCCGTTCACATTTATTGTTCGATCAGTCGATCTGGCCAAAACCACATTGAAATGTGAGGGGTGCAAATAAAAGTGTTATGTATTTTTCCTGACATGAATTTCCCAATAAAATAGAGAGATTTACTTCAAGGTATCATCCTAGTGACTAACACCAAATACAGAGACCCACCTAGTGACCACCAACCAATACGGAGACCAACTTAGTGACTACCATCCGATACAGAGACCAGGCTAGTGACCACCAGCCGATACAAAGACTAACATAATGACCCCCAACCAATACAGAGACCAACCTAGTGATCACCAGCCAATACTGAGACCAACCTAGTGACCACCAACCAATANAGAGACCGACCTAGTGACCACCACCCAATACAGAGACCAACCTAGTGATCACCAGCCAATACTGAGACCAACCTAGTGATCACCAGCCAATACTGAGACCAACCTAGTGACCACCACCCAATACAGAGACCAACCTAGTGACCACCAACCAATACAGAGACACACCTAGTGACTACCATCGAATACAGAGACCAACCTAGTGACCACCACCCAATACAGAGACCATCCCAGGGACCACTATCCAATTCAGAGACCAACTTAGTGACCACAAGCCAATACTGAGACCAACCTAGTGACCACCACCAATACAGAGACCAACCTAGTGACCACCAACCAATAAAGAGACCAACCTAGTGACCACCACCCAATACAGAGACCAGCCTAGTGACCACCACCCATTGCAGAGACAATCCTAGTGACCACCACCCAAAACAGAGAAGAATCTAGTCACCGCAACTCAATACAGAGACCATCCTAGTGACCACCACCAAATACAGGGACCATCCTAGTGACCTCCACTTTACACAGAAGGCATCTTAGTGTTAGTCATCCAATATTGTGATCATTTGGGCCAGGAAAATTACCTCTTGGTCCTAGGACTCAGTCCACCCCTGGAACTACAATAAACGGAATTTAGACTGGTTTGATTTTTTATTTATTTAAATAATAATGGAGCGTTACACTGAAAGATAAATATTTGCAGGTAACACTCAATACAGAGAAACTATATTTCCTTCAATTGCCAAGTGTTTGCTTTTTCATTCGCTCATGAGAAGCAGTTTATGCATTTGTAACTCTGTTTCCGTCTGTTAAAGTGTTTCTTAATAATGAATCGGATTCAGATTAGAGCATTACAATGGATTTACACACTGGATGTAATTCTGGTGTAATGTCCGGTCTACAATGCTCTGTGCAGATGTTCCATGACGGATCACCTAACTCACAGAACTAAGGAATTATTGGAAATCGGTCCAATGACATCATCCTAAATATATTATAGCAAGGTTGAAACTGTCTGGTCATGGGGGCCAGGTCCATTTTGGGTCAGGTCCCAATGTCAGTACTTTAGAAAGGATCTTAATCTTTGATAGTTCCCTGCCTTATCTTTGCTTTTCTTTAATGCACTTTGCAGTTAATGAACTTTCTGGCGCCTTATTTGCAACAACTTATACAATCTGGTCAAATGCGCGTCGTTCTGAAGAGCCTGAGAAATGGCAGCGTCATTGTGGATTATGACATTATCACCAACGTCGCTGATAACTTTACTGTGACCAATGTGACATCGGATTTCGTACAGGCGCTTAACCAGAGCACAGCCTTACAAATCGATCCAAAATCGTATGTCTTTCAAGGTATGTAGACATTTCATTGTAATATGCAATGCAAGGAATACATTTTTATTAAATGGAAAAATGTAATTAAAAGATGTACAATATATAAATGGTGTATTCTATGTATGTGAACAGGCAGCTATGCCTGCAGCCCCAAGATCTTATCCACTTATTATGGTTCAAGCCCCACCCGTTGACTCACTTGATAGTGCATGCATGTGGCAAACATTGTACCCATAGCTGTGCCTAGTTTAATGCTTTGCAGTAGCCATTAAGTCAGTGGATGAAAAAGGGAAATCATATGTATGCCTGAAGGTGGGTTCAACCTAAAGGATCCCAAATGCCATGAAAATACAAGTCCCAGTCTGCTCCTTCAGCATAAGCATAGCTGATACCTGACAAAGCATGCTGGGAGATGTAGTTTCACAACTCCAACAACAAGTTGCCTATGTCTAGTCAATTATCAGAATATAAAATAAAATTAAGCTTTATGTCTGTGATTTATTCCAGCACAAAACAGCTGTGCCACTGGATATAATGGATGTTCACAAGACGCCAGCTGCACATCAGTTGATGGAACATATAGTTGTAAATGCCTTTCCGGTTTCCTTGACTCGAGCCCAAACGTTCCAGGGACAATGTGTACAGGTAAGCAGGAGATAGTTTTTTATATGGGGAACAATGCCTCCCCCTACTTCCAATTATAAGAATATTAATGGCCCCGGGAGTATCAGATTGTTCCATTAGGCACCTGAGGCGAGACAAGTGACCTAGCCCAATGACAAAGGTCTNAAAGGGAGACAACAAAACCTTCCACAAGTGTCCAAATGATCAAATGTATGTTGTTGGGATTCATGGTTCCATCATGTCCCTTATGCCGTAATCAGAATTGTTGTTATATTGGAAAGGTGATCATAAATGATGAGCCCAGTCTGCCTTCTCTGGTTGGTGTTGGGGATTGAAAAGATTCATAATTGTAACTCCAAGGTGGCATCTAATACACATTTCCCTCCTGGAGAAGATCATTAGAGAAAAGAAAGCAAATTTAAGTGAGATCTTTGGTCATATTTCATCTCTTTTGCTATGGTGTAATAAACGTATTTTCTTCCATGAACAGATATAAATGAATGTGCCACCAATACCAGCACCTGTTCATCATATGCCACCTGTACAAACACTGTAGGCAGTTATACATGTCAATGCAATGCTGGAATGCAAGATCAAAGCCCATCCAACCCTGGACGGAACTGTGTAGGTGAGTAGAACATGATGCAATATTTCGGTTATTCACAGGATACACCTGAAAACATTACTTACACCCTAAACATTTACTTACTGGTTCCACCATGAGCATTCGGCCCAATCACACACCTCAAAATATAGCCCTGATAATATGAATTTATGTACCCTTGATGTTTCTATCTAAGCCCACTTGCCTCAATCAACAAGATCATGTCATCTGTGGTTCTGCAAGATTGTCAAGTTTGCTACATGGCTTTACATACATCTATCACAAGTGTAAATAACATTATTGTCTTATATATTCAGATATAGATGAATGTGCCACCAATAATAACACATGTTCCTCCAATGCCACCTGTACAAACACCGTTGGTAACTATACGTGCCAGTGCAAATCTGGAATGCAAGACCAAAACCCTTCCAACCCTGGACGGAGCTGTGTAGGTGAGTACAACATGATGCTACATTTCGGTCATTCACAGGATACATTTTTGCAGATATTTTACTTTACAGATGTTGGAGGGTATAAATGACGATATGCAGTGCCCTGAAAACCAGACAGGGGCATAAATAAAAAATGTTGCCACCTCCAATGAATTTAACCTACACATTTACTTACTGGGTCCACCATGAGCATTCGGCCCAATCACACACCTCAAGATACAGCCCTGATCATATGAATATATCTTAGGGTTTATGTACCCTTGATGTTTCTGTCTAAGGCCACTTGCCTCAATCAACAAGATCATGTCATCTGTGGTTCCTTCTTGATCAGGATATGAGACTTGTCTTATCACAATGTCTATATAGAGGATCTTCAGGTGAATATTCCTCTTGTACCTAGTATGTTGGAACAATAATTTAGTGGCATAGAAAAAACAACACAGTTCTTGTAAATTCCTGGTTTCTAAGTCAAATAAGAGACTTTAAAGTAGGACTGAGTATTACAATGTACAGTATAGGTATCATCACTTTTGCGGAAGTCTGGATCCCCACCCAATCCATAGCCGATGAGAAGTTTTTGCTGGTTCTGCAAGATTGTCAAGTTTGCTACATGGCTTTACATACATCTATCACAAGTGTTAATAACATTATTGTTTTATCTGTTCAGATATAGATGAATGTGCCACCAATAATAACACATGTTCCTCCAATGCCGCCTGTATAAACACCGTTGGTAACTATACGTGCCAGTGCAAATCTGGAATGCAAGACCAAAACCCTTCCAACCCTGGACGGTATTGTGTAGGTGAGTAAAGCCCAGCTGGGCAACTGCAGTGGGTGCAATGAGTACGGCAATGGGTACTGCAATGGGTACGGCAGCTACCCCTACAGTTCTCACAAACTGTCAGAAGGTGACATCTTAAAACATACATGGAGTGGCGAGTGCTGTGTTATGCTGTCAATCCCTTGCACCTAAACCTGGGGTCTCTGATCTGCATGTACCAAAAATAATAACATAAGGGATAAACACACATAGTCGCACGCACATAAAAACAGTGAGAATCGTCTACATATATGTTCTAAAGCTTTACTATTTTGCAGACATTGATGAGTGTGCCACCGGTCAAGATTCTTGCTCCCAATTGGCGTCCTGCACAAACACAGTTGGAAGTTACCAATGCCAATGCTATTCAGGAATATATGACCAGACGCCCTCCAATCCTGGACGGGACTGTTTAGGTGAGAGTTCCCACAGTCTTCCTTTGGTCCCCTCTATATCTGCTGTGAAAAGCCCACTTAGAACTTAGCCCACAATGGTGATTTTATGGATACCTGGTATACGCTATGGAATCAGAACAAGTACGACTTGCATATCAAGTAGACACATATACTTGTCCTAGATATATTAATATCGAAATTCAGAGCTTTGATCTCAGTATTCAGAGCTTTGATCTCAGCATTCAGAGATTTGATCTAAATTTTCAGAGATTTGATCTCAGTATTCAGAGCTTTGATCTCAGCATTCAGAGCTTTGATCTCAGCATTCAGAGCTTTGATCTCAGTATTTAGAGCTTTTNTATTAGTATTTGTAGCTTTGATCTCAGTAGTCCGAGCTTTAACATCGAAATTCAGAGCTTTGTTCTCAGTATTCAGAGCTTTATTCTCAGTATTCAGAGCTTTGATCTCAGCATTCAGAGCTTTGATCTCAGCATTCAGAGCTTTGATCTCAGTATTCAGAGCTATGATCTCAGAATTTGAAACTTTAATCTCAATATTTATAGCTTTGATCTCAGTATTCAAAGATTTTATCTTAGTATTTGGAGCTTTGATCTCAGTATTCAGAGCTTTAATATCAAAATTCAGAGCTTTGATCTCAACATTCAGAGCTTTGCTCTCAGCATTCAGAGCTTTGATTTCAGTATTCAGAGCTTTGATCTCAGCATTCAGAGCTTTGATCTCAGCATTCAGAGCTTTGAATCATAGAATTTGGTTCTACATGATTTCTTGTCATAGTAGTTATAAAACAATTGTTTACTCACAAAAGCTGTATATTTGCTATGTGCTTCACAGCATTTGTTGAGGCGTTTCGTTTCTTGAAAAATAAACATATAATTTTCTTTAATCAATTACAAAAATAATGTTTCCTAATTGAACCATACATGATTTCATTGCACGGCAATCATCGACCATTTGTCACAGTGTCTCTTAAGTTTTAAGACACAATCTTATGATGGTTGATAATTACAGGTATACTAAGACCTCTGTCCCCACAGGGCATTTATAGCATTGATGTAATTTTACTAGAGGCTTAGCTAATTCGCTGTGAACATTTCATTGAAACCCAGGATTTAAAATGTTTATATTTCAGCAATTAGGTTGTTATTATGTGAGCTTAAACATTTAGAGTATTCAGAGTGAAATATATATATATATATATATATATATATATATACACATGCACATTAATTGCTACAAGCCACATTCTACAATAATGCAATTTCTGGTTTCGGTGACCTCAGATAACATGATTGGCCACTGTCATTGCACATTTTATAGCACACATTCTGAGGAAGACTTTTTATACAATAAGGTTTGAATAATGACGGCCCTTTCCTATACTGGCCCTGAGCCTGTTTTATTGTGCCTGTCATAATGCCTCACAAAGGCTTTAAACCCTGTGTAACAAAGTCAATATTTATTTATATATGAGTAGTCTGTTAGCACTGAGCTCTTACTACATATTTCCCAGGCTAGTGCTTTGCTCTATTTATAGGACATGTGAGAGATTAGTGGTAAGTGCCCCTTATGCAAATGCACTTCTTCTACAGTACAATAAGATATTTTAATTCCACTGTGTAATGAAGACATAACATGCCCTAGATGGTCAATGCTGCTGGTAAATCATGGTTGCTGACTCTCCCGAATATTCCAGGAGACTACCTGGGGTCTGGGCAAATCTCCCGGATGTACATCACTGCCTCAAGCCCTGGTCCTTACTAACCCTATGAAGTGTTGCTTTTATTAGATGGGGCAGGGCTTTGTGTGTGATTTGCATAAACCCCACCCCTGAGGTCCACCCCGTTACAGTTTTTTACCCCTGAGGGGTTTAAAGCCTGATTTGTGTATTCACTTCACTGTCATTTTTATCTTGGAATTTGGAATGGGAATCCTCTGTGAACTCTGGAGAGCTGCCCATATTTGGGATCTAGTATCAGGATCTACTAGGATCAGAATATTTGAGCCCGAACACGCAACTCTCACTCACACACCCACAGTCCCATCTGAACCCCCTGTATCGACCTATCAGCATACAATAGCGTATCTCCAAATGCATGCAACTCATTATAACGCTACTTGATGCCTTGACACTCAGTCTATATATGTGATATCAGTGCTTGAAGTGGGGACCCACTTTTGTTATAAATGATCCCCTCCAGTTTGGCAGGGGTGGAGCTTATAAAAGGGGGTGGGGTATGGTGGGGAAAAGGTGACAATATACCATACCGGCCCACTTGTAGAAATGTGTAATATAAGTACACATACCCAAATGTATCGGACGTTACGACCATTCGCTCGTCCACACCTCCTAGCGAAGGGCATGTGAATGGGAGCGGCCAGCGCCCCCTCAGGGAGTGTCCATCGTCATTAAAACTTCGGATATAGAAATTAAAGTGTTTTCTTATCAGATGAAGAATTAAATACATTGAATCGTGCCGGCTGCGCGCTGTTATTTTTATGGTAGACGATGAACGCGATTATTCCCCTTTATTGATTTATGATTTTCTTTTTTTCCACAGATCCGGTGACCTGTTATAGTGCAACCACGCTCTGTACCCAGAATTCCACATGTATCGCCTCCAGCAGCGTGTGTGCAAGTAAGTGTGCAAATCTAAGTTTCCAATAATCGTCTAACATCTGTAGAACAGTGCTCGAAGTGGCCCGGTGTATGCTGGTATGGTATACCGGGACCTCTTCTACCGCTAAGCCCTGCCCCCTTGTATAAGCCCCGGCCCATCCAGACTGGAGGGGGAGCTTTTATTACAAATTTGCGGGTTTAGATGGGGCGGGGCTTATGCAAGGGGGCAGAGCTTAGTGCCATACCCCCAACTCAAAATAAGTTTTCCTTGAGAACCCCAGCAATGACTTAAACCCCTTTTTGTCCCCAGGTAAACAGTCGTTTCCATGTAGCGTCCTGATGAAGGATAAAGACTTCACCTCGGACCTGTACGATCCGTCCAGCGCACGTTATAAGGACCTCGCCTCACAGTTTACAGGCAACGTAAGTAGATTCCAATATTACATGGTATTACCCAGGTGTAACTCTCACCCCCTGACACTCATCATGGTATTACCCAGGTGTAACTCTCACCCCCNACTCATCATGGTATTACCCAGGTGTAACTCTCACCCCCCTGACACTCATCATGGTATTACCCAGGCGTAACTCTCACCCCCCTGACACTCATCATGGTATTACCCAGGTGTAACTGTCACCTCTCAGTGTCCCCCATCCCTCCTCCTGTCTAATGCAGTCATATAGTGTAATGTTAATCTTAATGAATTCTCTTTCTTCTTGCAGTTAGCAAATTACATGAAATCGGCTCTGAACGTGAGCAGCCTCCAGGTCATTGTGGTCGGCTTCAGGCCGGGGAGCGTCAACGCGTACATCATGTCCGTCATCAATTCCTCCTCCGCAGTCTCCAGCGCCCAGCTGGAGGAGGCCCTGAAGATTGGTGTACAACAAACAAATCTATCCAGTGCCTTCTCAGTCAGCATCATGCCATGTAAGTGCCACCGGATGCCGACCTCTGTAGAGGTTCCCCTATGCGCCTCTATGCTTTCCACACCACCATGATTTTCATTAAGGGGTGGAAGGTCTAAGGGAGGGATCTCCATGCGGATTCCCATTCGCACTGGAGGAGCGGGTTTCCTGCACCCATAATGCCACAGGTCAGGCTGGAGGTAGTCTGGATTGCATGGATTACAATAGTGTGTGGTGATTAGAAATTGTCTTTGTCGCCCTCTGGTGGCCGATCTCCATAGTGCTACCATCTACATCTAAAACGTCTGAAGGACTCCTCATGTACAATAGCCATAGTCTCCTTTTATGTATTAAAGGTTACTCTACATCACACCCTTTTGTCCCCCCCAAAAAATGTATAGATATCATCTAAGGCAGCATGGATGGCTCAGTGGATAGCACTGAGATAGAGGATAGTACTGATGAGGTCATGAGTTGAGTTCCTGGACAAGTCCTTATCTGTGTGGAGTCTGTATGTTCTCCCCGTGCCTGGGTGGGTTCCCTTTGAGTTCTCCAGTTTTCCTTCCACACCCCAATAACATATCAGTAGGTTCGTTGGCAGCTGACTAAATTGTCCCTAGTGTATGAGGTCCATTGTATGCCCCTATGTATCTCTCCAATAGCTTGCGGGCAGTGCCCCTCCTGCACTTATTCTGTCTGTTACCACCCAGTCATGTCTTCATGAGTGTAAAAGTGTAAAAATGACTATGTAATCTGATGACTCTATATAAAAACCTGCTGCTCTCTATTGCCATCTGCTGATGATGAGTGGTACTGCATGAAGAACATATAACTAATATAAAATGCACAGGTGGTGTTCTATAATAATAATAATAGTAATAATAATAATAGTTCCATTTAGATGCCTGTCCTTATTCTGCCTGTCTCTATGTTACAGCGGTGGCCCCATCCACAGCGACCCCCGAGGACAGCGGCTGGAGGACAGCCACCATCGTCGTGGCCGTTCTGCTGGGAGCTCTGCTGCTCATTCTTGTTCTTCTGTCGGCTTTATGGATCTACACAAAGAACCGATCCAAATCCTTCTCCCCTCAATCTGGAATTACCTTCTCCTCCTACAAGCACTTATAGGGTCCCTATTCCAGCACACTTCCTCTGTGCACCGAGAGACGAGGTGGGGTCCGTCCCCGGGTGTATGTCCTAACAGTTTACAGTCTATATTTTTTATTATATTTATTAATCTCAGACGCGGATACGTAGCCCTATTCCGAGAGTGGCGTCCGGTCCTGTCTAGGGGATGGGGTTACAGGGTACTAGGCACTGCCAGGGGTGCGGATAGGTCTTCAATACCTCTGACTAGGGGAGGGGAGGCTCCGCCCATTTTGCCTAAGCCACGCCCTCTTTTCTACGTCCGCCATTGTGGCTATCCTGCGAGCATTTGCACCGTGAGTTGGACACGTTCTTAATGATGAACTCGTTGTTTGATGACCCATAGACATGCAGCAGCGATGAACAAAGTCACGATGATGATATAATAGTATATACGTATCCTGGAATATGCATTTATACCATATAGCTATTATGTGCGCCCTATACGTCCATGGTTATCTCTCCTGTAATCGCGTCGTGATATTATTATGGGTTTGGAGGTCAGGGCCATGTAGAGTGTATGTAACATATAATATTGTACTATATGTATAATGATAAGTCTATTTGCTTTTATTTATTATGACGCTATTTAAGCTGCAATAAACTATTATTTTATTAACACGTGTCCTGGAAATCCCTGTCTTATACGCTACAACGCAGGGATACTAGTGGCTGGTGTTTATATGAAGACGACCCAACAATACGGTGTCACCAACAGAGGAATAATTCCCATCCCCATCCATCTATCTCTATCTATATACCATACCCATATCTATCTATCTATCTATCTATCTATCTATCTATCTATCTACCTACTTAGCTAGCTATCTATCTATCTATCTATCTATCTATCTATCTATCTATCTATCTATCTATCTATCTATCCCATACCCATATCTATCTATCTATCTATCTATCTATCTATCTATCTATCTATCTATCTATCTATCTATCTATCTATCTAACTATCCCATACCTCTATCTATCTATCTATCTATCTATCTATCTATCTATCTATCTATCTATCTATCTATCTATCTATCCCATACCTCTATCTATC
>JABWIB010011194.1:14477-25762 GCA_016617825.1 Platyplectrum ornatum | reverse complement strand
CAGACAGACATACACACTGTACAGATATCTGTCTATACTACACAGGAGACACCAGGACAGACATACACACTGTACANATANCNGTNTATANTANACAGGAGNCACCAGGACAGACATACACACTGTACAGATATCTATCTATACCACACAGGAGAAACCATGACCCTTTGTTTATAGTGTGTGGCCAGCGTCATTACTGATAGATAAACATATTTCGGTGTCTATGTTGCTCTCTTTGATTTTGGGAGTTGGGTGCGATGTGACTGATAACCTATACGCAGGTGTATACCTCTAGTAATATGTTACTGCCTCGTATGATGAGATTTATATCCCATATTTTATAGGTGTCAGTGAAATATTAAGCGATGCCGGGGAAGCTGAAGGTGAAGATCGTGGCCGGCCGCCACCTGCCGGTGATGGATCGAGCCAGTGATTTAACAGATGCCTTTGTGGAGGTCAGATCATACAGTGTTAGATTGTAAGCCTTTCTGGCTACGTCCTCTACTGCCTGTAAGACTCGGATATAATTGTCATTGAGGAAATGCTTTGCCAGTTTACATAATAAATCTGGGGGTACATGGCGTTCCTTTCACATGACACTATTACAAATGGCTTAATAGCCCCAGTATTACAAGATATCGTAGAGCTTTTAGTATGGGCCATGTCTAGACGTGCGATGTCTGATCTTCTGCGCCACCCAAGTCTTTTAAGCCCATATAGTCCTAAAGGCGCTTACTGTGCTATTTAAATACTACACCGCCGATACACCGCAGACACTGGTTCCTCATGCAGCCTATTAGTGTCCAAGGTTATTCATCACTGTCTCTGTCTCCCTAAATTTGTAACAGTAGTTTCTGGAGTTTTTTTTTCTGTTTGTTGCATCTCGCAGGAGGGTACAGCGAAGAGGCCGGCCCAGTAGAATAGCTGCACGTGCCTCCAGGGTTATTGGTCCCAGCAGGAGACGTGTGTGCCTCCAATATCAGGAATTGAAATTGATGCCTATATTTTACCCATAATAGAGATACATTCATAGTTATTCATGTCATCAGGATTTACGTCATTGAGCCCTTTCTAATTTTTTTTTGTTTGCAGGTGAAGTTTGCAAACACCACATTTAAGACGGACGTGTACCCAAAGTCTCTGAATCCTCAGTGGAACTCTGAATGGTTTAAATTCGAGGTAACATTGGAGTATTCACACCCTGATCTCTCCCTTGTAAAGAGCCAAGAGATCACCCCCTTGTGTTCCTCTTTCACTGCAGGTAGATGACGAGGATTTGCAAGATGAACCCCTCCAGATCACCGTCCTGGACCACGACACGTACAGCGCCAATGACGCCATCGGGAAAGTGTACATCGATATCGATCCTTTGCTGTACACCGAGGCGGCCACCGTGATTTCCGGATGGTTTCCGATTTATGATACCATTCATGGTGAGCAACTCCTCATTACATTCTAAACTCAGGCTGAGAATTACTGGTAGTGTGTCGTTACCTCCGTTACTGCTGCAGATGAGATTTTTATTTTTTATGTTAAAAAATCATCTTGAGTGCTGAATGTGTTTCGTTCACCACAGCGGACGCACATAAACATTAGTTAGAAAGTACTAAATCCATCCTTAAGATTTTCCCTCATTTTAATGACTAAACAAGAGCAAAACACAGGCGTAAGTAAGGACCGCAGCAGCTGCAGCAGCTACAGGTCGTGTCTAAGTGCAGAGTGTGACACTTCTCCACTTATTTCCTTGTGTTAGGATGTGACATTTCAAACACATTATACCAGGTAAGGAATCACTGCCGAAGATGTGTCGAATCATCTCTACATACAGGAAGAGATATAATAATATGTGATTTTCTTCTGGTCACATTCAGACAGAGGTGTCACATTAAGAACTCTACAGTTGTAATACAGTACTATTGTCGAATCAGACACATAATGATTCTCAGCCGCTTTGTGGATCAATGAAAGTCCCCCACCAAACAAAATGTTTTACAAATGATGCATAAGTGTCGTCTTGCTTTACAGTCAGGGATATAATAACAGTCAGGGCTGTGTCTCCTCTCTGTGTTTAGGGATTCGGGGTGAGATTAGTGTGGTGGTGAAAGTCGACCTCTTCAATGACCTGAATCGCTTCCGACAGTCCTCCTGTGGAGTGAAGTTTTTCTGCAGTGAGTATCACAAAGTTTCACCTCACAGGTCCATCTAGTGCAGATCTGTGTGTCTACCATTGTGTGACCATTCCATGTCTTCTGTGTATGTAACATTGTGTGATCATTCCCTGTCTTCTGTGTATGTAACATTGTGTGATCATTCCCTGTCTTCTGTGTATGTAACATTGTGTAACCATTCCCTGTCTTCTGTTTATGTAACATTGTGTAACCATTCCCCAATTTCTGTGTATAGTCCATTGTGGGATTATTCCATATGTCCTGTGCATATAACATTGTGTGACCATTCACCGTCTTCTGTTTATATAATATTTTGTGATGATTCCCTGACTACTGGGTATATAACATTGTGTGACCATTTCACATCTTCCTTTGTGTCACAGCAACGTCTATCCCAAAGTCATATCGCGCCGTAGTGATCCACGGCTTTGTGGAAGAGCTGGTGGTGAACGAGGATCCAGAATACCAATGGATCGACCGGATCCGGACCCCAAGAGCTTCCAATGAGGCCCGACAGAGGCTGATCTCACTGATGTCTGGTGAGGAGACCGGTCAATGTGTTTATTAAACCTAACACTGTGCAAATGTCTTAACTGACCCTGTAACTGAAAGGGGTCTCTGTATCAGCTTAACCAAATGTGAATTCTTAGCCGTTATAATGTAAGATGCATTTGTTCTGCAGGGAGTTGGGTCATATTGTCAGCCAGGGGACAGAGCATAGTGGCAGCTGCCCGTACCACCTGTCCCCCCGCAGGCACTGACTGAGTGATGGTGTCACAAACTACAGTGTGTGAACTGGACATTACTGCACACGCATTGAACCCGTTCCAGAACGCCGACATAATTCATCAACAAACCTTGTGCAGCAGATATGTGCCATGTCAAGTCCAGGGAGCTGCCCATAGTCACTACACAACACAGATCAGATCATTGTGTTATCATTCATCCATTCAAACACAATACAAATAGTGTGATGGTGGTAGTACATTAGATTTGTCACTGAAGCACTTGCTTGCCCCATTTCCACAAAACTTAACAATGTAATTCCCTGTTTGGCTCGCTAGGGCAGACAACCTGCAGCTCTCCAGGTGTTGTCAAACTACAAGTCCCAGCATGCTTTGCCAAGTATGAACTATGTCCGTGAAGCTTGTGATCGGAAGCTTCCAGTATTCTATGCCTGGCATTGCCTGTTCCTCTCTCTGGCTGCATCCTCCTCCTCCTCTTACTCCTCCTCCTATCTTCTTTCCTTGAACAATGCACTTGTATAAGATTGTTTATAAAGCGATGGAAGGAATGAGGTAAAAGCCCGGCAGTAACCTTTACAGGGACCACGTCATGGCTGGAATTCCATGTCCTAGGTCAAACCGCCGATCTGCACTATTTATCCCTCTGTCCTGTCCTCCGTTTCTGAACACAAGGGGACATTGACCCTTCAGTAACAGATATACCTTAGGGTCTATCCTGGGACAGTTTCTATTATAATTACATTTTTAATGTATTATTCAACCCGGGAAATCATTTGTTTCTCTCCTTTTGGTCACCGGTTTTATGTTATAAATTATTATTATTATTATTATTCACTAATGAAAAGGCCCAAAGCAGACGAGAGGAGAACTACTATTATCTACTATACCAAAAAAACTTTCATTTTTAGTAAAACCGTTTAGTAATTTACCCCTCACAGTTTTATTAATGTCAAGGTGATGCTACCAGTAATTACTCCTTGAACTATTTTCTTTTCATGGAAACTTCTAGAGCTCACATTTCAGTTGAGGAATACTATAAGTAAATCTTTTAAGTGTCCCCTTTATTGAATGTAAAAATAGATTGTTCTAGGTGAGTGCTGCGGGATAATCCCTACACAATAGCTATAAATGATGGTCAGATTGCCTGGAGCTCCTCCAAGATTCGCTTTTGTATGTTGTAAGGAAAGCTTTAAATAAAAAGATCATTCAGCAAGTTCAAGTCTCTGATATATATATATATATATATATATATATATATATATATATATATACATACAAACATATATAGTACAAATTCAGATGGGTTTCACGGTGTAATACATTGCCCCTTTTCAAAGTGCAATACACTGTTGCATTAGTGTTTGGATTAAACATTATGATAGACAATCATTTGTCCTTTTGTGTGGATTGTGGTAATCTGAGTCATTTAAGGATTGGTCACTTGTATTCACTTTCCGTTACGGCAGAGGCTCAGATTACTGTCCTGGCACATTCACTTAGTAACAGGAACATTGGCAGTGGCGTTGCAATAAAAAAATTACCATTGAAGCTTAAATCAATATATTTGAATTGTTATGTGGGTTATCGTGGGTTTTTTATTAATTAGTGAAAATGTTTTTGCTCTATAGACATTGCTTATTGTATAAAATTATTCCCTTAATATACATCAGAGCTGCTTTCAAAAGCTCCTGTCTGTCCTCTGCTCCAAGCTATCCATGATTAGTTCCTCTGGTGTGTGTGTGTATGGTGTTTGACATGTTAGTGTCTCTTCTCTACACAGTGTATAATGTATTTATGATCTTCTGGAGATATGACCAGAACTGATCCCTGTATTCCAGGTGACTCTGCACCAATACCCTATACAGCATCACTACTTCGCTCTGTATAACACTAATCCCTCTCCCTATACAGTGACATCACTACTTCCCTCTATCATCTGATTCCTCATCAGATAGATCAGTGTAATCAGCGTAACTCACGCCCTAATCCTCTGTTATTGCAGGTGAGCTGCAGAGGAAGATTGGTCTGAAGGTCCTGGAGATGCGAGGGAACGCTGTGGTGGGCTATCTCCAGTGTTTCGATCTAGAAGGCGAATCTGGGTTGGTGGTACGTGCTATTGGGACGGCATGTACCCTGGATAAACTGACCAGCGTGGCCCCATTCCCTCCGGCCTGTCATTCCCCCTGCAAGGATCTGAAAGAGTAAGTTTATGTGTTATAGAGGTCCACCGTGCATTGCTGTGTTGGGTGTATATGACTTCCGGTTCCTCATGTTGTAGTTGTCCTATATATTGCTGGCCAGTCCATGGTTGCACCACATGGTAGTGTTAATTTACATTCCCTAATATGTCCCTACAACAGAAATCAATCACAACAGCTTAGATTAAAGAGGACCACACAGTAACCTTCTCTAAAAAGGCCATATTTTAGATGTCTGGGCCAACCATCCTTATCCCTGGGATCATGTCCTGGACCCATGCTTCAGAATATATGCTGGTCTTCTCAATGTTCAAGTTACTCTATTATTCTGTGTAGACACAGAGGTTAGATCACATTAACATGTACCAGACGTCTCATTACATTGGACTGGATCCAGAGTGTGAGGATAAGAGTAAATCCGGAGCAAAGTTACACCTTGGTGACCATGATGAATTGCCCCCTGACATTCATCAGGGTATTATCTAGGTGTAACTCTTACCCCCTCACACCTTCCCCAACACTCATCGTGGTATTACCCAGGTGTAACCCTTAATCCTCAAGCACTCATTATGGAATCACCCAGGTGTAACTCTCACCCCCTAACACTCATCATGGTATTACCAGGGTGTAACTTTCCACCTGTTTTCCTCTTAACCCTGGATAGGGTCCATTGACACTTATTGAAATCTTAAGGAAAGCTGACTTTCCCACCACAGAGCGAGGAAACGCCCATGTGTCACCTTAGCAGAGCTCCTTCTCTCTGTCAGAAGTGTGACCATGATGCACTCCTTCCTCATTAATTGAGCTATGTTTCTCAGTGGTTAATAGTGTGTTTCTTTCTTCCTTCTTTACCTTCTTAGCTTTTCTTTTTAATTAAAAGAATATCATCAGCATGTGACAGATGAGAGATATTGAAACTCAACATTACTATATATTAAACACCTACCGGTGACCATAAACATGTAGTGTAGCTCATATACCACTAGGGGCCCATTCTATTGCAGGCTTGCAATTTACTACACTTTGACTTAGCACGTAAGGGTTGCAGCTTCCACTTAAATGCTGTATATTTTACTAACCTACATCCTTAGATACTGGGTATATACTTCCCCCTTCCAGTGAGGTTGAAATAGTGACAAACTGTATACTCACTGCTGCTCTCTAGTGGTGAGGGAAGGAACTTGTAATGTGTACAATCCATAATTTCATTGCTGCTCTCTAGTGGTGAGGGAAGGTACTGGCCGGACAGAGCTACCCTCTTCTTGCATGCTTCTAGGTTGTTGATTTCACGATAACTAACCCTCAGCCAAACAGTTCTTAACCTCTAGAATTTCTATGTCCTGTTCTCTATGTCTCTCTCTTTCTCTCTCTTTCCACCTCTGCTGCAAAATCCCCCCTCCCCCAGGTCTCCGCTGGTCCAGCCACCGAGCCACGGATATCGCTCCACTCACAACAGTCCCATTCACACAGCTACGGGCTCTCGACTCACTCAGAACTTCTCTGTTTCAGTTCCCACTCTCATCTACACTGGTACGAGCCCGCTCTCACACCCCGGAGCTTGGGGCAAGCAAGCTGGCATAGGGGGCAGTATGATGTTTAGAGCATATACAGGAGTCTCCTAACCCTCCTCCGCTGTCCCTCCGCCTGCCCTCACCTCTGTAGATCTCAAAAATGAATTTTGTGATTATATCCGGTGTTAGCTAATTTCCTGGTAGACTATAATAATGAGGGCAGAGCAGGACCGGTTGTCAGCAGAGGAGGTGCTAGGGGCTTACAGGGAACGGTTGTCAGCAGACCGGGGAGCAGGTAAGTGATCCCGGTCACCCGGCTGACGGCGCGTTCTCTGTCACGGATAAGGAAACATTTCTTATTCACGAGCTGCTGGAATACACTTTGATTGGCCTGGCTGCCAGCATCACAATGACCTCTTGTTTTATAGGTAGACTTCTGCTTGTTACTTTTTTACTTTTGCTTCCTTATAATTTTTATTTTGTAATGATTTATGTATTAATTTAATTTTTTTTGTCTGTGTCGTTGGGACATGTCGTGCCTGGTGGTAGACGGCTGGTCTGAGGTTTGGAGCATGGGATTCTGGGAGCGTTATCAGCCCCCTTCCACTAGGGGGAGCCCTGTCACTCCCCACCACCCACCCTAGTTTGGAGCGGTCCCGCTGTCACCACGGACGTGTTACCAGGGATTTTTTAACGTCTCCACCTTCTTCTGACAGGGCTCCCTTCAATGAAGAGCTAATCCCCAATACTCACTCATCAGGACCCTCCACCCCTCTGAAAAACCAAACCTATTCCTTTTCACCTTCCAAGTCTTACAGCCGCCAGTCCTCCTCCTCTGACACAGATTTGAGTTTGACACCTAAAACTGGTAAGACGCCTCCACGCACATTTTATTTGATTTATTCCTTTGTTTCCTGAGTTGTACTTTTTCCATTCACTGTCCCCTGACTGTGGAAAGTTATCAAAATGATGTTTCAAATCACTGGTTCTCCAGAAGAGATTCTGATGTTCCCGTAATGATGGCAAATAGTTGCATTGTACCAATGCTTGTCTCATAGGGGGAAAGAAACAAATTACCCAAGGGAAATGTAACCTAGTAACCCACAATAATAGGAATCTTTCATTGGTGGATGGGTGGGATCCAGTTCCCTACATTGGGTGGGATCTATGTGTGGGTGAGATCCAGTTGGCCAAGGTGGTTGGGATCCAGTTACCCACCCACAGGGAATACGATACACTTACCTACAGGGAATAGGGTCTTGTTACTACCTAGTGGAGCATAGGATCCAGCTGCCCACTCTGGAATAGGACCCTGTTGCCCAGTGGGGAATAGGATCCAGTTACCCGCAGGGAATAGTTCTCCATGGTGCTATGGGTCTTCCATGTCTCCTGCCAGGGGTAATATGTATGGAGGATAGGATCCAGTTGTCCAATGGAGGATAGGATCCAGTTGTCCGCTGGTGAATAGGATCCAGTTGTCCGCTGGAGGATAGGATCCAGTTGTCCGCTGGTGGATATGATCCAGTTGTCCGCTGGAGGATAGGATCCAGTTGTCCGCTGGTGAATAGGATCCAGTTGTCCGCTGGAGGATAGGATCCAGTTGTCCTCTAGGGGATAGAACCCAGTTGGCCAGTGTGGGGATAAGATCTATTTATCCACTGACGATAGGATCTAGTTGGGGATAGAAACTATTTACCCACAGAGAGTAGATAGAGGTACCGCTGAGGATTCTGGGTAATAGCCAGTCTTCTGGCTATTGTGTTATGCTATAAATTATTTAACTTTCTGATGGGTAAAACTCTGACAAGGCCATTTAATCTCCGCAATCATTAGAAGCGCCAGCAGCAGTCTGACCTGTAGACTTGATCCCCTCCCCAGTCTTCTCTTCAAGTGAGAATGGAGACTATCTGATATAATATACACCGCGTTTCACCCAGTTTTATGATTTTAATAACTTTCCGCCCCATTCTCACCCTGGATGGTTGTGCCACTGTAAAGTCGCTGTGTATTCTTGGATGTGGCATTTCTTAGGCCAGCAGTATATATCGGACATTTCCTATTTATTTCCGTATATTTCATATATTTATACATTATTTTGTATCATATTTTTGTTTGCTTCACCTTTTCTTTTTGTTTTCTTACTTTCTTTTTGTTTTCTGTTCTTTCTTCACCACCCGGACCTCTCCCATCTGTTACCTCTGACAGCTCTCTTCCCCAAGGGGCCTAGAATATTCGTCAGCCCCAGCTCCCCTCTCTTTTGTGACCCCCCGAGTCTCAGACAGTCGTGCAGCCTCCTGCCTGGCGCTAGCATCTCCCCCGTACACGGCAGCCGCACCAGCCCGCTGCTGAGGAAATCCGTTTCATTCAGTGACGAGCTGCTGCTGTCGGCTGGTACGATGGCTCGAGTTCCGTCTTCATTTGGCGAGTTTCCACACGCATGCTGCACCCCGGCGGAACCGCCATCACCACACTAACGCCTTAATTCATGTACGATGCCTAACACTCCATTCAGCTTCCACGTCAGACACTGACACTGGCAGCCGTGGGCCTCAAGGCCGCAAAACCATGGCCACGCGTTTTCTGGGCTCGATGCGTTCTGCATCATTGGGAACATACAGTATAGAGGAAGCGAAGTCTTCCTTTGCACAACTTAATGCGGGTGTAACATAGAGAACCAATCAGGACGGAGCTGTCCTCTGTAGCAGTCAAACGTCCTCCAATCAGAGAGTCAGACACCCCCTGGATGTGCAGGGCACCTGACTTTGATTGACAGGTGCCTGGGGTAGGTTGGGGGTAGCGTTAGGTTAAAACTTTACCTGGGGCGAATAGATACCTAGTACCGGCTACACTTAAGGAGTTACGAAAGCTTACCCCCTACTGTGCAATAAGGATAACTCCCCGGCCCACATAGCATCCCGCTCGAGTTAACCAGGACAGAAACTGAATCCAGAACATCCAGATATGGACATTATCACAGTGTGCACACACCTAGAGCAAGTATTAATTATAATATTGGCGTTTCGGCTCTCCTCAATGCTGGGGTCCATGGAAGGTAAATAACTGACCTCTAGTGGCAGAGATAAGGTATTGCAGGGCAGCAGCGAGAGGCTGAGCTGTCTTCCTTCATTGAAGGAACAGTATAAAAATAAAGCTTTTTATAATGTAGGGACATAACTTAAGCCCTTGGTCCCTGGTCTAGAGGGCGCTATGATGGCAGGGAAAATAAATACAAATGCTTTAGAAGGTATGAAGCAGCCGGTAAATAGCCTGAGACACCTCCATGCTTCACGCACATTCATCCAACAACAGATTGCATGTCTAGAAATAAAGGTACCACCGACAAAATGACTGTCACCGCAGTATGTAGATGTACTTTAAATACATTTATTGCCGATTTGCTGCTTATTTACGTTACACGTTTGTTGGGCACCATACACTGGCATCACTGATGCCCCCTGGCGGAAGACACTTCCTGCATTGTAATGGTTTACCAGGCATTGGTATTGCGGTCTTAAGGTAATGCTTGCTGTGTGGCATGAAGACCATCATGGTTTGTGTTTGTCTTACACATCATACAGCTAAACGACACGTTATACACCCTGCATTATTATCACTCAATATACACCCTGCACCTCCACACTGCAGCTTCCGTCCCTCTTACTGGTCGCACGGAGGAATATTAATGGGAAATCATAAAGTCTCTGCAATGAAGCCGCTGGCAATGGGCTTCCAATGGCGGAAGATGGGGGTCAGTCTTCACGTGGCATTGGTGGGTGTTGCTATACACCATCCTCTGTATTACAGCTGCCGGTACTCCCTATAATAACATGCAATGGTCTGGAGCGCAAGAGGGCAGGAATAGGCATGTAAAGATTACATCAAAGGTGTGTTCATTGCACGCAGACTTATCCAGACCTTCAGTCCATCCCCATTATAAGTGACGATGGATACATAGTCTTAGGGTCCTGAGCCTTGGAACAGGATGCAAGAGGTGGGAATTCAGCAGGGGGCGCTGCGTTCCCAGCTCTGGGTCCGGTCCCCTGTCACTCTGGAGGGGTGATCAGGGGACCCCACGTTGCCAAAGCCACTCTCTCTGTCCTCTCCATCACATCCCTGAGCACTTCTGTGTGCAGAGCTCTGTCTGTCCGCTGAGACCTCTCTGATACACTGATATATATTGCTGCTGCTGCTGTTGTATTCATGCCATGTGTCTGCCTCACCAGTATTGTATAGTCCTGCACACAGCGCCGTCAGAGCCGCGTACGACTATGCAGATGTCACCAGTGTTTCCTTATCCGAGTAGAATACATCGATATTGTGACCCGCACCTCTGCACTGCATGCATCGATATAGAATCAGACATACTGTACCACACATACAGTTCAGAGAGAAGACACAGCCCAGGGTGTACAATGTGACAGCACCAATATTGTAAAACACTTTCATTCAGCCTCATCTATGTCTGGAACATTTGATTGTGGTGGCTTCTTACTTTGTACAGAGATACAGATTCAGGCTTTAGGCACTACTGACTTACTACTTACTCAAGAGTGGGTAAAACCATGTGGAATTGCAGGGGGGGTAAATGTCATTAGTTGCAATCAGTATTAGAGGTGAGAGATGATGTTTCCAGCACAAGTGTAATAACAGTGTAACAGTAAC
>JABWIB010011193.1:0-14438 GCA_016617825.1 Platyplectrum ornatum | reverse complement strand
AAATAATAAATAGATAATAATGTTGATCATACAGACCTAGTTTTGCCCTATGGTCAGCTTTCCATGCGGGGGCAAGTTTTCACACTCTATGTATGAATTTTAGCAAGGTGGGCAGGGCAAGTCTTTTAAATTGTACTGTATGGACTGGGCTGAATGCCAGGGCCTGCCTAGATCATTCCATACAGCACCCTTTTGCATAGGGCAGCCTAGGGTTTTCTCTGTGTGAGAGGAACACATTAAGAGGTTGTGAGAGAAGTTAGGAGCGCTTTGTCACATGAAGATATGTGCTGTCGGACAATAACACTCTTGGCTCTGGATCAGGCACGCGGTTGTTTTCTAATAGGTTGACTGCAGAGTAATATGGCAAAAGGTGGAAATGTAGAAAAGGGCAAAAATAAATAGCCAAGAGGAAACAAAAATGTTAGTCCANCAATGGAAAATAGTAAAGTTGTAAAGCAGTCAGTTTGTGGTAAACAAAATCTCCATGTAGACTGTATAAGAAACGATTAGCATTGAGTAAACTAAAGACTGNACCTGAATCACAAGACCAACATAAAGGTTAATTTCAAATGACAATCATGCTGACAAGTGTGCAAAGTCCAAAGCTAGCAATAATTAGATTTCTTTACCAGTCCCCTGGACTGTGTGGCCTGTAAACTAAACAAACCACCTGATGCTTATCCGTGGCCATGTGTTTGTGCATATGCTGAAAGATAAATATGGTGTACATAAAATGTCATCACATGGATATTCTGCCTGCTTGTAGAATATCTTGTCGAATGAGTGGATTACAAATAGTCTAAATAAAAAAGTTACACAGACAGTTGTACTTTGGTTCCACATGTTNCCCTAGCTATTGTGATTTTTAATCATTGTTAACGAAGACTAAATGATAAGATGAGATCACTAAACATGAATGATTGTGATACTCGATCACTCGAACACATTGGGTCTGGAACTTTAACAATAATGCAGCTTAACAAAGGAAATGGGTGGTTCATCATTAAGGGAAGGCTTGCATGTTTCTAAAGCTGAAAGTGATTCAGTCCATAAGAGCTTTGTGATGTGACAAAGGGTGAGGTGACAAAAGTTCTGAGTGACTTAAGATAAAAACTTTACTTTTCTCTCATGAAAGGGACATCTGAATTTATATTTTAGTTTTGGAAAGTGATTTTTCCTGATGTATTGCTAAACAGGGCTAATTTTAGAATGTTGAGGTCATAATAATAAATTAGGAGTTAGAACTTTTCACTACAGAGAGAATGTAAAGTTAAAATTAAGAGTTCATTTTCTTAGCAGAAAATAAAGTACAACATCAGATGTGCATAAATATTCCTTGTCCCGGGGGTCAAGGAATATGGGTCCTACAATTAACTGTATATTACATTGTGTGTACACAGGAAATTCCTTTTAGATTTTTTTTTTTTTTTTTTGGCTTGGTGGGAAATGCTAAACGCTAAACATTGCATGTTGCTTGCTGATCTGATTGTGCTTTTCCTTTCATGATAACTGTTCTATTGCTGCTGTTTTTGTATTGCGTATCCGGAAATAGAAAATTCAAATGTGCCCTAACAAAGAAAAGCTACCCTGAGATTAAGATGAGATGAAATCGTATGGCAGGGGTCAACTCTGTACATACAAGTGCAGTAGCCTTCCCTTCCACTACCAGGAAAGGATAGCACAGCCGTAGTAGGGGTCTGTAAGCACTCCATTGTTGCTATAGTATTAACATTTTTCTGTAACACATATTGGTGCATAATTTTCATCTTTATGCATTCTTTTAATATTAGGTGTCTAATGAAAATATCACTTGCATAAGAAACCTGCAGTAATAATATTGCTTGTTATTGCATGCCAATGCTGAGATAATTATACCTGTTCAGTGGANGAAGATGTACTTTGATTACATATTAGTTCATGGCACTTTAACACAATCATTTTGCTGCATTCACTTCTTTGTTAAAGACCTATTTAGTACATCAAAGGTTATATTTGTTTATATTATTTTGTTTGATCAGTTTTTTAAATGTGTGTCACTGGTATTGTATTGCACTGGGGGAGGTGGTAGTGCATAGGTGTTGGTGTTGATGTTTCCATCCTCTGGCCCTTATTATGTATTGCGCATTCACATTGTCTGTTACTTCACAGAGCACAGTACCGAACACATCCAGCAGAATGGACAGTGGTTGAAGAGNACACAGAACCAGGAACAAACTTTATCCAGGTACATTAGGTGCAATATATAATTGTGTAACATCTGTATAGCAGATATTACTTTTGTCATAAATATTTAAACTGTTATTCAGTGTGGTATTTTATCTTTTGGAAGTATGGAAAAGTAGTGAAAAATGCAAGTGCTAAGTACCAGTTATTAGACTTATTCATGTAAGTTAATTAAGAAATATATGTCATTCTCAAGCATTTTAATGTCGTTTTTATAGTTTCTTTAGTAGTAGAATATGTGACAGAGGGCAATAACAAATCTGCAGCTTTTCTACTTCTGACATATTTTCTTTATACAATGTTTTATAACATATAATATAGAAAATGAACAGTGAATTGTCCAAGCACCAACACAATATATTTTATATGTATTAGGTGTGAAATAATTAACATACAAAGGTAAAGAAGTGCTTTAGTTATCTTTTGTATTAACAGTTTTTTAATACTCTTAAAAACTAATTTTTTTTTCATAGTGATTAAAAAAACCCATTTGCACTGCAGGATNTATATGGTTTTGGCACCTAACAGATCAGTTGTTGTATTATCCTCCTACTGACCCATTTCATGTACTACTGACNCAATATGCTAATGTTGTTATTACCTACAGAAATATCTGGTATTTTGCAGNTATTAAATATTTAAAGCGATAACCTTGATGGCAAGAGTGAAGTGAAAATTAATATATTACTGTTTTCTGTTGCCAGGCACCACAAAACTAAATCTGATATNACTGACATGGTGCGAACAGCCGATGTGATTTCTGCAAACAAAGTGGAAATGCTACCCTTTCCAAAATTTGGCTTGCGAGACAATTTAATAAAGGCAGAGCTTTTGAAGAAGGAATCCACCTATACTTCAATCAAAGATTTCAAGTACTGCATTTCTTTTTCAGTACAGGATCGGTTCTGTGTTGAAGTTATTGGTTAATTAAGTGATATTTAGTAAGCTAAAGGCAGATAACATTTATTGCCAAATAAAATAATAAGCCACCTGCATCATAGGCCTATGCATTTGAACAATAAGCTCTTTGTATGACATTGATGGAAAAATGTTTGAGCAGCGTACAGAACCTGTTTTTGAGGTTTTAAGTGATGCTTCTAGGTGAGCTTGCTCTCCATTAATAAAATAAAATGTATAAATATGAACCAAAACTGAATCTCTGTGTAGACTTTGAAAGTGGTATTTCTGCCTTTTTTTAACATTACCTTTTAGCGCCACTCCTTGTTTTTAATATAAAATATTACAGTTTTAGTGTTTTTATTACTCTTATATCTTGTTTATTTCTATTAATCATTTTCTATTAATCATTTGATTTCTAAATGGCAGATGTGTTTAGAAATAATTGTAGTACATTCTTGCTAATAAATACCGAAATTTTTCTAAACTTACCATTATATTGAGTAGGTCATTAAGTCAAGTTAAAAACAAAAAAAACTTATGGACCCAAGTCTGTTAATCCACTTCTTAATTAAAATGTAGACAGTGCTGATGTATGTTTAGTATTTGGTGCCTGAATCATGCCNTGAAGCTGGATATCCACGAGAACGATATTATTCTACTGTTAAAATNGCATGGACAAACAGGAGGTTTTCCCTAGGGAGAAATGTTCCCTCCATCTTNGAAACAGAGAACATTATCATTTCAGATAAGTGAATCCTCCTCTGTGTTACGGGTTTCCCCTCTAACAGCATTTTCTATATTTTTCTTTTCAAGGTTTTTTATTGGAACATATAATGTCAATGGACAGTCACCAAAGGAGAGCTTACAGCCATGGCTGAGCATAGACCCTGAACCACCAGATGTATATTGTATTGGGTATGTCATATGTCAAAACGGTAATTTACGCACCAAANTTTGCCATTTCTGTTTTCACAAATCATCCTGGCACTGAAAGTATACATACCCATCCTTTTGTCTTGTATTGTAAAGTATGTATGTATGGGGGATCTTTTATATATTGCCTTGTGTATCACTTGCACCATAAAGTTACCATTGGTTTGAGGTTCGGTTAANCAACTGTTAACTTATTGAAATTAATGTGTTTTCTTAACTGGTCCCAACAGTCTTGCTTAATTTATTCTGATCTGTAAAGTGTCTACCCATTTTCTTCCCAGATTTCAAGAACTTGATTTAAGCAAGGAAGCATTTTTTTTCAATGATACACCTAAGGAAGAAGAATGGTTCAAAGCAGTTTCTGATGGGTTACACCCTGGAGCCAAATATGCCAAGGTATTAGTAATAGAAGTACATCATTGTATGCTTTAAAAAAGGTAAACCTATATTTTGTGCGTGAAGCCAAAAATCAAGGCTTTGTTTTCACAGCTTCGAAACTTACCATTTCCAAATACATACAACTTGTTTTATATGCACTTATTGGGAGCTGACTCTTGTAGAAATGTACTCAGCTATTATTATCCACTATGNGCTTTTTCGTGTCTTTCATAAATGACTTGTCCTGACCAACTATACACTGGGAATAAAAAAAAAAGTCTGCTGTGTTAATACCTTCACCTGACTACTTTGAACACTAGAAATGTACATGCCACACGGGCAAAATAGTGGAACAAATACAAAAGCACTGATCAGACANTTTGTATTTGACGCACAAGCAATTTGTGCATTCAGGAAAACTGACTGTGTTCCCATAATCTGGAATTCTGCGCTGATTTTCAGCATGCCCAGAGTTGCATAAGTGGAGNGTGTCTTCCCTCCATTTAACAGATTGAGACCAGCTGGGCTGGGGCTTTAAACACAGATCTTTTGCATAAGACCCCTTTATGCAAAGGGCTATAACAACATAACTGCCTATTTTTATTTTTATTTTATTATAACTTACAATAACAGGAAAATTGGGGTACCTCNTATTGCAGNTGATTTAGGCCCATTTGGGTTATTTATTCTGTGTCTCTTAATTCTTAATTTTGCTCATATGTGGAAAATTACCAGAATTGTGTTTATGGATTTAGCAATATGTTTCTGTAACCATTTTTTCCCCCTAAAAATCCAATCTTTATTGCAGATTAAGCTGATCAGGCTTGTTGGAATTATGCTGCTTCTATATGTTAGGAAGGAGTTGGCAGTACATGTCTCAGAGGTGGAAGCAGAAACTGTAGGAACAGGAATCATGGGAAGAATGGTGAGTGTTGTATGGGAAAATCTCTTGCATCACTGAAATCCATTTTATGATTAAAACCCCTTTAGCATGTTTACAAGTTTGTTTGGGTTTTTAATAACACTATGACTACCTATAAAGGTTATCCATTAATATGCTCTTAGTATTACATTTGTATCATTATGAAACAAAATTTATCATCGTGCTTTATTAATATATTGCATGACAATAAATGATTAAATATTCTGACATAGTAATATTCTTTTGTGGTTTGTGAAGTAGGTGGTGTTTGTTTTTGCTTTGACATTCTCTTAATTTTTTTTTTTTTTACTATGTTAATGCATATTGACATATTAATAGTAATGCACCGACTTCACAGGGAAACAAAGGCGGTGTGGCTGTCCGGTTCCGGTTCCATAACACTAATATTTGTGTTGTCAATGCCCATCTGGCTGCTCATATTGAAGAATATGAGAGAAGGAACCAGGATTTTAAAGATATCTGCTCCAGGATGCAGTTTCCACAGGTGGACCCGACACTTCCTCCTCTGACCATTCATCAGCATGAGTATGTTCCATGCAGCCTGACTTGAAGTTTAGAAAGTATAAAAATTATATTTCAAAACCACATAATGATGTCATACATTAAGATGATTGAATGATTAGGAAAATGAAGACTTTTCTATGGTTATTTTAAGTTTGTGTTGTCTTGGCATACAGCTTTATACTGTATTGTTAAGAAATATGTGCATTCATGTGATTTTACAATAGTAAAATAATGGTAAATATATTGCTAGAAATATACACAGTGGTACTTGGTATATACAGGATAACACTGGTACTTGGAAAAACAGACAGCTGGAAAAAAATCAGGTTGCAAGAAAAGTCAGAGGTGGTGATGGACTACTACACAAGACCTGAAGATGCTGTTACAGGAAAATTACAGGCTTGATGACAAATTGCATATTCATTCCAAATCACCCATGAACAAAAAACAGACAGACACACACACACACACACACACACACACACACACACACACACTAGTGAAGAAAGAAGACTGACTACATATTATCTAGGGCAATTCATAAATACAATATTGACTTCTACAGTACTATATTTTTTATGACCAGATAGTTGTTGGGGACTGGTTAAATTCTGATCCATAGTAAGTTAAAAATGCCTGAAAGAGATCATAATGAAAAAAGACTGCTAGTCAATGTATATAGCTTTCATTGAATGCATTTACACTTTTACAGTGTTGTATTGTGGCTTGGAGATCTGAACTACAGGTTAAAGGACATAGAAAAGGAAAAAGTTAAGACTCTCATTGAATCCAAGGACTACACAACACTCTATGAATTTGATCAGGTAATACCAGCTATGCTAACTTTTTCACCAGACAGTGAATTACTAAAAATACCAGCTACAAGAAGCCTTTTGTTTCTTCAAAGTTGGCATATCTCAATGCTTATTAAGACCAAAAAGATGATTATACTTTTGGGTTTATAATATTTGACAAGATCATTTGTTTGAGCAACCTTATACCCCGTTTATACTCTGGGCTTCATGATAGCCCCAGCTTTTTACATGCAGGCTGAACAGCAATCCCGTCATAGACCCGACTAAAAAGAAGGGGTTGCCGTGAAAAGCTGGGTCCCAGGCTGCCTATGCACAGTGTTGACCCAGGAAACCCCGCGTCAACACTATGCAGTGTGAACAGACAGCCTGTATGTGCACCTGGCTTAGAAAACACTGGTGATCTGTGGGCTTGCAATTTGAATGTGGTATTTGTCAGTGAGGCAGTAATGAAATAAACAATCCCACAATGGCTAGCAATCCATATAGGCTTTGACATGTCAGGGTTGCCAGTAGATTAATAATACTTTGTGAAACCACATTGTTTTAATAGTTACTCTTTAATTACATACCCTACTAACAAATGTTATTTGTTAAACATTGATAAATAATTGTGAGCCATTTCTAAATGTGTATAGGTTGCAGTTATATTCTTTGTTCAGTTCAAAAATGTACTGTTAGTGTACAGGTTAATACATAAAAGGCACTAAGCCATGGCCGCATTACAAGTGGCTGACATCTGTGGACATGTAATAATAACCACCCTTTAAAAGCTTTGATAAATGCATTAGACATGCACATGTCTAGATATCTATATAATGGTTTAATTAATGGACTGGCAATTTCAACGAGCAGATAGCTTTAAGAACTCTTCTCATGAAATGCCCTGTGCACACTGTCTAGCTGCTTGTGGATTGTTAATAATGCAATGATATGCTCCAATGGCATGCTGTGCAGAAGGATGAATAGGAATTGTTGCTATGAAGATTGTGTGTCTGTACACACTTAATGATTGATTGGTGTTTTTATTTGTTTATTTGCATTTTTTTTTTTAAACCATCATGGGCACATACAATGTGTGTGTGTTACAATCTAATGTTCACTATCGTTATATTTTTTACAGCAAAATACAGAAAGTTTTCATTTATATAAGAGGTTACATGACATGAGTTTTGTTTCTCTCTAGCTGAAGCAGCAGATTGAGGACAAGTGTGTTTTTGAAGGCTTTACAGAGGGAAAGATAATGTTTCAACCCACTTATAAATACAACACTGGATCAGATGAATGGGATTCAAGGTAGGTTTCTTTTAGTAATTATGATCATTTTATTATGTTAACAAAATACATGTGCTGCACTTTATGGATGTGTACCTTCAGACTTCCACTTCTATCATCTGCAGTGTTTCTAATGATGGGGGTGCTAGTCAGAGGGAGACTGTAAACCATACATTTAGGGTGTGTCACGTGTTCTATAAGTTAAGTACAATGTACATTTTTATAGGTGTGTTATTGGACTATGTAACGATCCAGACTTGGTAGTTTTATATTACCAAACAGAAGTATATTTACATTTTATACTTTAACTATTACTAAATAGGATTAAAAAAAATATATATTGTACTTTCTGGTTTTTGGGGTTATTTATGTTTTTAGTAATTTACATTTACTACTACATTTTCTGTTTGCAGTGAAAAGTGTCGTGTTCCTGCTTGGTGTGATCGTATACTCTGGAAAGGGAAGCCTGTTACTCAGCTGAATTACCAAAGCATTATGTGTTTGAAAACAAGTGACCATAAACCAGTTGTGTCTACTTTTAAAATTGGGGTAAGCATGATGCTGACAGATTTTCGAGTATGTACAGTATATATGTATACAATCAATATTTTAAACTGAAAAAAAAAAACACGTTTGGAAAAACTAATTTGCATATTTTCCCCATACAATTGTACAGTGTTCATCCAATCGTCAGATTTACANTTTATCTTATAGTGTATGACCAGCTTAAGTCATGAGTACCTAAAGATCTGAATNGGACTTATTTTAGCAATTCNAGCTTNNTTAGACTGTCAGCATTTANCTTCCTGTGGTTTANAAGAGGAAGCCTGAAAAGCATACATATTACTTGTTTGTTCTCTGTTCAGGTAAAAGTGGTTAATGAACAATTGCACAGAAAGACTTTTGAAGAAATTGTCCGCTCTTTGGATAAAATGGAGAATGACAGCATTCCTTCTGCTACTCTGTCACAGAGAGAGGTAAANACGTTGCTTAAACATAAAGATAGTCCTTCAGATTCTGGCCATATTTGGTTTTGTTTATGTGGTATCCCCTGATTTTGTTTGCGCACTGGAACTGGGTTTTATATGTGCTGCAAGCTTGCCTGGACCCAATCACTGTAATTTATGNATTCATATTATTGTTCATGTATTCAACTGGTTAGGGAAAATATAAAATATAGCTGACAGAATGGGGCCTTGCACAGCTGACTAGCATAAAACTGGGTGCACCCAACATTCACTGTATGGTATCTTTACAGAAACGAAANATTATCTGTCTAAATGAAATAAACAAAACAAAATCAATTGCTGTGACACAAAATTAGGAATTCACTAATATCAATAATGTTATTGCATATGTTTTAAACAAACCTAGAAAATGCGTTACAATTAAGGGAAGTGTAAAATGCTGACGTATTGTCTCTTCTGTAGTTTAACTTTGGGGATGTGAAGTACATGCAGCTGCAAGTCCAGACATTCACTATTCATAATGACGGGCAGGTGGCATGTCAGTTTCAGTTCATCAGTAAGCTGGATGAGCCTTCTTATAGTAAACCATGGCTCAGAGCTAATCCAAGCAAAGGATTTCTTACACCAGGTATGTCCATGACTCATCACTGTTCAGTTTTATAATAACAAAGGTTGTTCATTTATTCGCTGAATGTTGTATATTTACTATGGTAACCACATTATCTATCAAATAGAGCAGCTTTGGAAAACCCATATTTTCTGCAAGTTTTCCTCCAAATCTTAACCATTTTCTATGTCTTAACATGAATACAATGCTGCTTTGTGTCTGTATTTTTCTCAGGCCTACACGGTTATGGGAGAACCTCTTTAGTTATAATAGCTATATGATGTTTTCAGGGACACATGCATGGTGCATATAGTGAAGTAGGCATTTCCTTTAAATATAAAACCAGTAAAATGTTTACCTCATGCTTTTTTATATGTGTGACATTGTGACGCTTGCCCTCAGTGATGTGACTAGGCCATATAGTCAGAATGTGACTCAACACAGATCAATAGCAAACATTCTAATTAAAGGTACAGCACAGGAGGGGAAGTGATAAGAGAGTTCACTCCCCTTCCCCAGTCTGGATCCTGCCCTTTGTGCCTAAAATACTCCAGGTGATGCCGATAATAGTTATATTGTGTTTTAAGTGAACAAATTGTGTACAAAGTCTATACATACTTTGGTTTCTATTCCCAGGATCTGAAACACAAATAGAGTTGGAGTTGTTTGTCAATAATCAAATGGCTACTAAACTAAATACTGGTGAGGAAAGGTTAGAAGACATTTTAATTCTACATCTAGACAGAGGAAAAGACTTCTTTCTGTCTGTGACTGGAAATTATCTGCATAGCTGCTTTGGATCTTCCATTCAGATGTTATGTTATATGAGAGAGCCAATCCGAGACATGTCTCCTGACACAATCAAAGAGCTGGTAGGATCATATACATTATCACATTGCCTATATNCTTGAAGATGAAGATTTTACTTAGTAACAATTTTTTCTAATACACGTTTTGTAGGCATGCATGCCACTGCAAATGAAGGATGCATTTATTGGTGCAGAGAAACCACTAGATATACCAAAAGAACTCTGGATGATGGTTGACCATTTGCATCGGAATGGATCTTTTCAGGTCAGATCATTTTTCTATTTCTTACATTACAATAATAATAATTACATTTATAATTATAATAGTTAATTCAACAAATATATTTGGACCCTGTTACAAANTGTTATTTAAGCTGTTTTTCACAGCATATTTAAGTTAGTTTACAATAAAGATAAACTTGTCCGCTTTAATTTGATGGTAGTTGCAAATGAGAGAAAGGGGTTTAGGAGCTACATCTGTTTAATATCTAACCTCAACAAAATGCATTTTTGTTGGCTATTTTGTTATGTTAGAAAGACATCTGGCCTATGAACCCACAATATGTGTTATGAGGAGCTCTTAATGCAAGTGAGACAGGTAATTCTTAGATTGTCAACCAGTGGCCGAAGTGGAAGTTAAGAAGTGATGGTATGGGCNTTTAGAAGTGGCGGTATGGAAACATAGAAAATAATGGAAGTCAATGGAGANTTTTAATTTTTCCATTACATCAATGGGAGAAGTCCTTCGAGCCCTGTAGTCAACAAGAAAATTCCATTAGAGTTATAGGAACAGATACAGATTTAAGTTGGGGATAAAAGTGGAAAGTTACACCTGGCCAAAGCCATGTTGAATTGCAGGGGAGGTAAAATGAATTTTATTGTTTGCTTGCAGGGAGAATACTTTGCTTTTGCTTATTACACACATACTGATCAGCATTACTTTTACACTGTTATTTAGACTAAGTTGGGATAGGAAACATTACATTTACCTCCCCTACAATTNATTATGGTTTTACCCAGGTGAAACTTTCCTCCCTTATGCATCCATAGAAGAAACTGTGGATTTTGATTGTAAGATCAAAGATTCCATGGTAAATAAAAGCCCATTCACAACAGCCACTCAAGTAATGAACACTCTGGCCTATATTTACTAAACTGTAGGAATGTAAAAGCAGGGATGTTGCCCATAGCAACCAATCAGATTCCAGCTGACATTCTCCATTATGTAAAAGGAAACAGAGCTAGAATGTGTTGGTTGCTATAGGCAACATCTCCACTTTTCCATTCCCGCAGCTTACTAAATATAGGCCATGTTATTAAGCATATGAACATCCATGTCTACCATAAGAAAACCATTCATAAGCATAAAAAATTGATATGCGAAACCAGTTTTGCTATACCATTATTTAGATAGCTGAAACGAAGATCAATCAGTTCAAGAATTATGTAAAAGATTGTAATGGCTCATGCTCGAAGCATACTGTATCCTCTGTAAAATACGGTTGAGGCAATATAAGGCTTGAGATTCCAATGGATTCCTGCTTGGACTGAAGTGAGTTGGGATTTACTGTCTGCACAGATTCAGCTCAGTTGATTGGGTGGCACTGCACAGTACAGATGGGCAGTGACCCAAAACATAATGTGAGTCAGTCAGTTAGTATTCTTTGANTAAATTAAAATATAATAACTACCATTTTCTTGTTTATATTTAATTGCAGGAAGATTTGTTCCAGCAACCTGGCTTGAGATCTGAATTTGAAGCTATCAGAGACTGTTTAGATACTGGATTTCCAGAATCGATCCGTATCCTTTTATTAACAGTAGTCACCTGTTGCTGNTAAGACATGGACATAATGTGTACTATGCTTTTATACAACATCAAAGATATGCTTTACAACATGAAATCGTAAATGATATTATGGCTGAACAAGGTTTTACAGATACTTTTAAATTTGCTGTAGTTTCTGAATTGGAGTATCTACTTTTTACCATAGAATTGTAACACAAGTAAAATGACCTTTTAATGACTATCAAAGTGTGCAGTAATCACTGCATTGGAAGTATGTTCTCTATAATAAACATCTAGTATATTCTTGNAGAAATTTATTTAACAGAAGGTTCTTTAGCTCCTCACAAAATGTAATAAGTAACCACAGAATAAGCTACGTGGAGTGATATCAAACGCATTGAATTTACTGAAGTGTGTGTATTGTAAAAAGGCAGTAGTGAGGCTCCATTTTTATGTTTCTCATTGTACTTGTGGCGTACAGCTATTTTCACTTAACCATTGCTAAACTGCTTTATATATTTGCTACTTTTTGACCTTAAGTTTCTGTTTATTTGTTAATTATTTAATTAAGTAATGATTATATTGAAAAATCTTTTAATTAATCCATTACAAAAAACAAAAAAACTCGTTATTTCCTTAATATACTAAAAGCTGGAAGCAACCATTCTCTTATTGAAGCCTTGCTGCTCTTCCTGGAAGGTCTCCCTGAGCCTGTCATCTGTTACGACTACTATTACCATTGTTTGAACTGTGCAGGAGATTACAGCAGCAGTGAAGAGGTAATTTTTCCCTATAAAATATTTTTTTAGGTTTAGAACACAGGGGTCTTCACTAGGAGAATCCAATGTGTAGAAAAAGCCATCAATTAATATATTAAGATAATATATTAATATATCAATTAACAGTAGTCTCAGTACTATAGTAGTAGAATAATAAAAAAAATATTGGTTATCAACTTTTTTCCAACTTTATTTCTTTCAGGATTATGAGTTCATATGATCAATGTTAGCTACATGTTTTGTGTACTTAAGAAGGTTGTGGGGAATATAACAGCTTCTAAAAATGACTTAACCAAGACATAAGGGTCTGATGATATCCCGGCGAAATGTTTGCATACAAACCTCTGTTATAACCAAGCATCTGAGCTACTGCTCCACTACTACATCCTTTGCACTGACAGGCTTCCAATAGCCACAGTCTTGTGGAGATGCACTATGGTGGAGACCATTAGCACACCTATACAGTACTTTGTTATACCAATACACTTCCAAGCACAACCCAGAACCCTTTTCAGAAGTCAAATGTCTGAATTCTGTATATGTCAGAATGCATTCTGATCAGAGATGTTCGCTAAAGGGAGGCATTTTAGTAAAATGTCTATATTTAATTTTATTATGAATNGAAGAAATGGGAAATGAAAAACTAGTGGGACACAATCCTTTGAGTCTATTTAGTAACAAAGTNTTTGTTTTTACTTGTTTGTGTTCTCTAGATTATTGCAGGGTTACCCCTGCATCATAAAAACGTATTTAAGTACTTGATGTCATTTTTGCGGGAACTATTGAGTAATTCATCACAAAACCACCTGGATATTAATATTTTAGGTAAGGCCATTATTTGGGCAAGATTATTACTTGCCTCTTTTGTGACCCTGTGTGTCTCCAGTCGTTTTTGTTCCCCGTGCTTTTATCTGTTCTATCCCTCTTGTATCCTCTTTAATCCTCTTAATCTTTACTTACCTTGCTGTCTTCTGTATTCTGTAATACAAAAAATAATCCCAAACAATAAAAAAAATTTTGTATTGAAAGTGCATCTGTAAGAATATTATGTTAAAGTATATAGTATAAAAATGTTAATAAACAAGGCCAACAAAAGCCAAATAAGACCATTGGGTGGAGTCAAAGTCATAATAAAACATAATTCCATCTCTATTTAGGACTGTTTTAATTTAGAGTTTCTGCTTTATTTATTTACACATACTGCTGTGGTTTAAAAATCTTACACATTTTACCCCCCATAGTTTGTTCCCTCTTGTATTTTCGCATACTAGGTGCCAGAATTCCTGTAGGATTTCTCACTTTCCTAAATACTAAAGGTTAATCAGAGATTCATTCAATATAGAATCCTATAGGCTAGAGGCGGGTATGGTAACAAGAGTGAGGGTATGCTAGCACCCTCTTTACTATCCAGACTTTTGTGTTCCCATTGTACATAAGGATAGGGNAACCTCTAAACTGAACGGCATTTGGATCCTGTACTATATTGTCAGACTGGATTGAATTTGAAAAGACACAAAT
>JABWIB010011168.1:2137-19983 GCA_016617825.1 Platyplectrum ornatum | reverse complement strand
AAAATTCAGCAAGAAGAATGGCCTCTCCAGGAAATGAGCCAGCTTAAATGGGGTAAGTGACGTCATCACCCAACTCCTCCCCCCCTCCCCCTCCGTGCCTTTCACAGTGTAAGCTAACACCAAGGTACAGCCCCCCACTGAAGTTTAATCTCGTTCAGGGCCTAATCGGCCTTCTCTCCTCCTTTACCTTAGTGGGGTTTCCCTGGCACGTCCAGTGAAGTATACCTGTGGTTCACAGTACATTTTACCTTAGTGGGGTTTCCCTGGCGCGTCTAGTGAAGTATACCTGTGGCTCACAGTACATTTTACCTTAGTGGGGTTTCCCTGGTGCGTCTAGTAAAGTATATCTGTGGCTCACAGTAGTCTTGGGTGAGGGCACAGCTTGGGGTTAATTCCTTGTATATAAAGAATAGGGATAAACAGAAAAGTAACAAGTGCAGAGGATAGTTAAGAAGGAAGAGAACAGTGTCTGGGCGTCTCACTGACAGAAGGTGTGTGACCACAGTGCCTGTTTAGAGGGTCCCTGGTTAATCTAGTCAACAGGAGAGGGAGACAAATGAAGTGTACGGATTCTGAACCACAAATGTTAGAACCCTAACTTTACTGATTTTGTGAAGGCCACAGAAGAAGACTCTTACAGTGGTAATTATCAGACACAGAACTCTGTAGGGTCAGAGGAGGAATCCTCTCAATCCAGAGTATCACATGCTACATGCTTTTGTTATACCCAACTGGAGCTGATCTAAAGTCCGGGCAATTGATGACTGTAACTCGTTCCCAGGACTGGTGCTGTGGCCTTTGGGAATGGAAGAGGGACACAGCATATATATATATATATATATATATATTTATTTATACACACTCTCATAATAATGTATATATATGGATTTTTATTATTATTTATTATTATTATTATTATTATTATTATACGTATTTGAGTGTATATATATATATATATATATGTATACACGCAATACACAAATATATCTGAGAGAGAGAGACATGCAGTTTAATTACAGATTAATTAGATTAATTACTTCAGTTCCATTTGCCATCAGTGGTGCAAGGCAGCACACCTGTCAGTCACACTAACAGATGCCCTGCCCTTTTGCTTCCCTGCCCTATTGATGGCAAATGGAACTAAAGTAACAGCATGGCGCCTGCTACAAGAACAGTTATTATTTTACACAACTAAAGGGTACCTGCTGTTCTCCAGGAGTATGGACTTTATTTTAGGGAGGAATGCCAAGTGAGCATATTTTTTTGGACCCCCCCCATGAAAAAAGTTGTGGCACGTCTGGTACACAGTAAGTACCACCACCTCCATACACTCAAAATAAATGCAGTGAGCAACTATTTTATAACTTTTAAACGGGCAGTTTATAAAAGTCTAAGAGCAGGTCAATACTATCCACTAGATAGTATCACACTAGTAACTATCTACAGCCAAGCTACAGTTACCTAACAACTGTTTTCCTCATCTCTCCTATTTGAAAGACGCCACACAAGAATTGTTCTCTAGAACTTTACAATCTAAAATAGCTGAAAAATCACGAGGGAGTACCTTATGGAAAACCCAAAATCGCAAGATTTGGCATTTCTGGGAAAATTGAGTTTTGCCTCAATTTGGAATCTTAATTTTCAGATACACATCGGATGGGTAAGGTTTTCTCTCTCTCTCTCTCTCTCTCTCTCTCTCTCTCTCTCTCTCTCTCTCTCGTTAGAAGGGTCCAAAGTCATATACCTAAATCTTTCAGTTGAGCTTACAGTGCAGATGGTGTATACATGCCCTTACTGTACTTCACCCAATAATGTAATTGGGCCAAGTACACCATTCCCATTTTTTTTAGAAGTGGTATCATATGTCAAAGATCTCAGAGTACTAAGTGGAAACATATATGATTTTTTTTTTTATTATAAGCAGCACCCTTGCCTGTAGTAATTGCACCATCTAGTGCTTATAGATGTGTAATGCATACAGTCAGATCTTGTTGATTGCTGCATCTCTATATTTCCAGATGGACATGATCAGAAAATGAGTGTTATTATGGGGCTCTTTAAAATATGGCACCTTGTAAATACACTTGTTTTCTCTGTTCAAATGATGATTTAAGACATATAATTTTTATTATTAAATGAGCAGTGATTTTATCAAAATATGGTTCCAAATGATTGTACACAATTCACAGTTTTACTCAGATCTTGATCACTCAATAGGCTCATCATACTTCAGTCTAGAAGGCATACAGGGGTGTACAAGATGATTAAATACACAAGAAGTCCGGACGCATATACACATATAAACATATACACAAAGGGGTATATTTAGTATTTATGCTTAGTAAATATACCCCTTTGGGGTATATTTACTAAGCAGGGAGATTGCAGTGAAATTCGAATTTGGGGAAGTTGCCCATGGCAACCAATCAGATTTGAGTTCACATTCTCCAGAGTGTAAAATGAAACTGAGAGCTCAAATCTGATTGGTTGCCATGGGCAACTTCCCCAAATTCGAATTTCACTGCAATCTCCCTGCTTAGTAAATATAGGATGGCTTAACATGCACACAGAACAACTAGACACATACAAGGCCCACATAATGTTTGGACACATACAGGAGCATGTTAGATTATTACAGGCAAACAAAGGTTGGTTTGACAAGGGCACACAGAATGGATGGACACATAAAGGAAGGATGGCTGGGAACATACAAAGGCACATAGAATACATACAGGGGCAGGAGACATAAATCAGCTTGAAAGCATAACCAGAGTCATACAGGGATTAAAAAGGATGGCTTGAGGTATACAGGAGCAGGAAAGGATGTCTAAAGTTAAAGTTAAAGTGGTAGAAAAGTGTAAAGGATGGCTAGAGGTATAAAGGGCAGGAATGTGTGTATTGTATGTGAGTAGCTAAAAAAAAGCAAATATAGATGTACAGATTCAGCCCTGACGAAAATAAAAAAAACAATAGATATCCAAGGGTCTGTGAAACTCTAATTGTCTGTAAAACTCTAAAAGGTCAAAAATAAATAACAATCCAATAGTACAATGAATCAGCGTTGCAGCTAGGGTTGCCACCTTCCTCACCAAAAAATACCGGCCAGGGTAAAAAGGGGTGTGGCTTTGTGGGTGTGGCTTGGGGCATGGATAATTTCACAACCTTCTTTGGCCCAGCAGCCAGGATCTTAACAAATAAAAATATATATACATTGCTGTGTACACAGGTGACAGGTACAGCACTGTGTATATAGGTAACAGGATAAGTACAAAGCTGTGCACACAGGTGACAGGTACAGCGAAAAATATATATAATATAATACAATGTAAAATATAATGTGACCCTGGCACTGTGTATTCGCCAAGGGCAGCTGTAGCTGCATTAATTTGAGTGGAACTTCCTCCCCAAAAAAAGAAATTACCGGCAATTACTATTGGCGGTATAAAAAAAATACCGGCACCGGCCTCCTGGCAAAATTACTGGGCAGGCTGGTAGTTTACCGGCTAGGTGGCAACCCTAGTTGCAGCCCTTATTCCTTTGGGCATAAACAACACATACAGAACCATCATAAAAGTAGCAATGTATGGCGCAGGGCGAGGGTCTTTAAAGACGAGCGCCGTACATGTTGCACTTGTTTAACTGTCACCCCCGCGGGCATTGCAGGGTGACAGGATAGTAATGGTAGCTGTCACTGACAGTTGCCACAATACTGGCGCCCAAAATATTGGCCCTGCCCCCGGCAAAGTTCGCAATTGGCTAGTCATTTCTGACTAGCCAATTGCAGCTTTAAAGGGACAGAAGACGGATCTGTAAACACAGTAAGTAAAGATCATGTGCTTATTTTACACAAACAGGCTATTTGTGATTGAAAAATTGCAGGAACTGTGTAAAAAAATAAAAAAGTTTAAAAAAATAATAAAAAATAATAAAAAATTATAAAAATAATAATAGAAATAATTTAAAATTATTATTTTTTTTTTTACTCTGCTCATACAAAAGCTGGCATAGTAATCACGGTGGTTACTATGTTCAGCTTTTGTGAATGAATCTAATGTGAATATTTCCAGCACTAAAAATTGGTATTCCCATTAGTTTCATTCACGATAGCCCGCATGGTAACTGCTGTGAATACTATGCCAACTTTTGATGAATGAAAACCTGTAAAAAAAATGTAAATATTAAAAAATTAATGGTTAATCCCTTCTTGCCTTGACCGGAAAAATGGTCAAGCTATAAAACATCATTAGGGTCAAACTGCTCGCTATATCCGTATATGAGTTCCTTGAGGGGTGTACTGTATTTTATAATATTGTATTAATAATATTGTAGTAATATTAGTGTTAACATCTGTCCTGGTTAGCATTGGTCCAGAATAAAATAATTAATGTAAAATGTGCTAAGAAAAAGGGAAATTTTTGAATTTTACCCTAACTTTGCTTTAGTTATTGTTAAACACCTAAAGGGTTAACAAACTTCCTGTGATGTTTTGGATACTTTGAAGAGTGCAATTTTCTAAATGGGGTAATTTGTGGGTGTGTCTATCACATAGGCCGTTCAAAACCACATCCAACGTGAACTGGCCCATACATTTTTGAAACTTTGAAACGTAAAAAAGTTAAATGAAGTTGAAAACATGATGGCAATAGAAAGTAGACATATTGAAATTATTATTTTTTAACTATTTTCTGTGGTATGACTATCTGTGTTACAAGCAGAAATTGAACCATTTTGAAATTTTTATTAACCAAAATTTACCACTTAAAGTACAATGGGGCCGATTCAATCCTGCGCAAATACGGGAAAAAGCGTACATCTGGCTTTTTCCCGTATTCGCGTAGGATTGAATCGGCCCCATTGTACTTTAAGTGGTAAATTTTGGTCTCTTATGTTAGGGAGAAAATAACGCTTGTATACAAATTAAATCGGCCCAAATGTGTCACGAAAAAACAATCTCACAATCAGATAAATAAAAGCATTAAAAAGTTATTACCACAAAAAGTGACACATGTCAGATTTGGAAAATAGGGCTTGGTCTTTAGGGCTGCATTTTGAAGGGGTTAAAATAATGACCTTTCTACCATGTGACAACTTTAGATAATTAGTCATTGATTATAACAATTCTGTTATAAAATGTATGTGTAAATATGTTTTGTTTTATGAACATGAATCAGTAAGATACACCTATACTTTTAAGTGTAGTCAGACAAAAACGAATATTGTATTCCCTTTTAAGGGAACCAATGCTCCAATGCTTTTACATGCATTTTGTGGTTACTGGGTGAAGGGTAAAAGCGGTTTAAGTGAATCAGATCAAGTGCTGTGCTGGAATTTGTCATCTTACTTTCCTGTACATGACTCAAGCAAGAGACGCTTTGTCCAAGGAATTTTATTAACATTTCATTTCTCTTTAATGAGTTGCACATAGTCGTAAATCTCTGGCACAGACCAAGATGAAGCAGCAATGAGTAAATATTGCTTGCTTTAGAATGATGTTAGACTATATTATATATATTGGCTATTATGAAACATATTTCATAAACAGTGTCTTTGGACTGAAGAATAAAAAAGAACCTACCAAAAAGATGTGTGTTCTTAAATATTATAAACTATTAAGAAATAGTTTGCGTAGGGTACACATACACTTTATACAAATAATATAGGTTATTGTACTTTTTTACTTAATGAAACATTTATATATTATTTTACTTATAAGTAATGAGAGGCTGTGAAGGTCACTAATACCGTGTTCAGATTGCCTAAGGTGTAAAACCCGCGGTTAGAGCCGGAGAAATCGCCAGGTCACAGCAAAATGACCGTTCGCATTGCATTTTTGCTTTTTAACACAGACGCCGGAGATTAATGTGGAAAAGTACTATGATTGGTTTAAAAAACTGATGTCATTTAAAGGGGCCGCGCTCAATAGTGATGTCATTTCTAGGGGACGGAGGACAAAGGTTACATAAAGTGGGTGTTGGCTGCAGACCTCATTGTTCTCATGATGGCTGCCGAGTTCACCTCGCAGTTTTTGGCTACTGCTGTGTGGTTGCTGTATTTTGCAGCAAATGACACACTTTTGAACATGCTGGCAATCTACAGCTTGCTGCAAGTTGCCAGCAATATGAATCAGGCTCGTTACCTGCAGGAGAGGGCTGATGCAAGGCGACAGTATTTATGTAGCGTAGTGTTAAGAAGCGCGTTAACCACAGAAACACTTGACTGTAGCAACCAATCATCAATTGTCAGAGATGCTGGGATGGAACGCCGGCATTTTTGCGTTCAAACTGACAAAAAGCCGCCCACAGAACATTATAGTAAGCATCATGCATAAAAACTAGTCCCGTCTAGTGATAGAAGCCATTACATGTTGGGTAGAAGAGGGTCCAATGCAGAGTTCAATTTTAACAATAAAAGAAAACGTGTAAGTTTCCTGTTAAGCACATTATTAACTATATGGACCGATCAAGACCTTCTATAAAGCTTGTTTCCAACACAATAAGTATGGAAACTACAATAGTTTAAAACTTTTTACCCTACCAGTATGCATCAGGATCCATAGTATTTAAAGTTTCTTCATCAAATGTAAAAATATGTATATATTATATATATATTTATATTTATTTATTTAGAATTCAATCATATTGCATGACATTGGTTCTGTTTAACTATAGCAATTTCATGTAACACACTTATATAAAACATATACAATATACAATATTAGATATTGCATCAGTTTTCTTGTAGGACAGTGTACATTTTAATGCCAACTGCAGACATTTACCAACTTTCGTAGTTATACATTTCCACATTTTCCTAACTGAAATAGCATAATAGTATCTGATATATGTTTTTCACACATGGAGCATGACTTCTGTACATACAGAGTTAGGCACGGTGGAGGGAGAGCCTGTCTATATGGATCTCATTCTGTACAACAACCTTTCACTTTTTTGTCTACCCAAGGGAGAGTGCTGGAGGATTGCATCAAGAAGCTTGAGCACTCTGTTATACAAAAATTTGTGTTATCAGAAGAAAAGCAATATTAAATCTGGATCAGGCCCTGAATCATGAAACAGCTGAAAAAAAGCATTTAAAACGAATCATTTTTGTTTTTTTTTGTTTCTTAAATAATGCTGTGCTTTATATTTTCTAAGAACTAATATATTAAATAATTATAGTAATATTAAGTTCTACATACATGTATTCACTAACTAAAGGTCAAGGGCATGAGGGACATCTTTTTTTTATTAGGTTTTTAAACTACTGCTGCAAACCATAGTTTGAAATTGACTTCCACCTCCATGATATGACTCAGTTGCTAAAATATTCTTTGCCTTAGAAAAGGAACCTTTTCCTCCTTTTAAATTGACTTAAACTTTTAAAGCTTTGACACAACCAGTGACACACCCTCAAATAATAACAGATGCACTTTGACTTCTTCAGTTTGTACATATTATAAACTATTATAACATCATAGGTACAACAGCCACATCTTTGATCTGATTAAGCAATGCTGTTTTAGTGTAATTCTTTAAAATAAATGTAATTTGAATGAGGTCACTTTTGTTCATTCAGGTTTTTTCTCTGTAAATGATCAAGAATTTGTATACCACTGAATTTCAACCAGTAAAATCAGGCAACATATACATTTGAATGTCCAAATTTCTTATAAAGAATAAGACTTATTTAAAACTTGACCTCATGGCATTATCCAAACATGAAAGACGGAACTTAAAGGTGTTCACTTCCTTATCACAGAGACAGACCATGAAGCACAAATTTACTGTAAGTGTATCACCACTTGAAAATATTAGTGATAGCTTTAGGTTTCATTGCATGCAGCTAAATGACTCCTTTTAGTTAGTATTTCGTATGTTTACAGTGTGTAACTTAATTGATTTAATAGTTATGACACAATGTATGCACATTACAAAATACCGCATATTCTATTGTTTCATTTGGATTGTTAAAACTGTTAGTGTTCTCTAATAAAATGTAATAATGACATTTTTATAAGGTCAGTCCTCTGACAGGACTATTAGTGAACGGAAGATGATTAATCATTGCCCAGGAAATGCATAAATGTATCTTCAATCGAGACATAATTCTTTGGACCAGATGCATACTGTATGTACTATTGACTTATACCCGAGTTACGAGCGAGTGAGCAAAACCATGTTGAATTGCAGGGGAGGTAAAATGAATGTCAGTGTGTGCATGCAGGGAGAATACTTTAGTTTTGCATGTTGCACACAGATACTGACCAGCGTTACTGTTACATTGTTATTAGACTTGTGCTAGGAAACATCTCACCTGTAATACTGATTGCAGCTAATTACATTTAATTCCCCTAAAATTCAACATGGTTTTGCCCCCTCGCTTGTACGTCATATACTAGCCACACACATTTTTTTGTGCTGAAAGTGCCCCCCTCGGCTTATATTTGAGTCATTGTCCTGGATAATGCAGGGATTTGAGCACGCTGCTGGGTCTGTGTTACATTTATCAGTCCACAGAGCCGAATCCCGATTACATAGATCAGCCGGCTCTATTTAACTTTTCCTGCACTGCTGTCTCTTTAAAGCCAGATCTGGCTTGCAGTCTCCTGTTTGGCATCAGTTTCCTCTGTCCCCAGAAAACAGAGCTGCATGCACAGCAGCTCACAGCTAAGATGGAGCTTAACCCTGCACATGCAGGAAACAGGGGGACAATAGAGAGACATATAGGGGAAGATCTATAGGAGCTGGGACATAGAGACCAGAGACAATGCAGTCCAATGGGGGCAATGATCCATCATTGATATGAGATATGAGCCTTTCACAGGAGTGACATACAGACAGACATGCTGGAGGGGGGGCTTATACTTGAGTCAATGAATTACCCCAGTTTTATCAGGTGATATTAGGTGCCTCGGCTTATATTCAGGTCGGTTTATTCTAAAGTATATTTTGTAAGTCAATAGTAGGAAAAGTCTGGATCTGGTTCTTTGAGAATAGTCTTTATGCAAATATTATTCAACAAATGAACAAGATCAGTAACCATTGTTAGGATCTGGAATGACTTCAGATTATTATGTTCAGTATACATTTAAATTTAACTACTAAATTCTTAGGTAATGTTACATGTAACTAATTAATATGTTACCTGGGATAACTGCACAGCGGGGTGCAGAGAGTATATTTTATCTGGAGTCACTATTCACTAGAGTCCCTGCTAGTGGAAACAGACTGTGGCAAGCACCCAGGTCCTTTAACCAGTGGCACCACAACACAGAACAGTAACTGTCCGAACTCCAACCAGTCCAACAACCCTAATATCCTGCCAGGAACTGAATTAATATTGTACTCTACACATAAACTAATAAGAGCTAACTATTCCCTAGCTTTTAAGCAAGGGAATAAGCACCACCTCCACTATATTAGTCAGAATTTACTATCCCCCTCATATATCATAAATAATTGATACTTTTACTAGTACATTTAAAAAAAACCTTCCATACAATAGACTCCTACATAATAAGTGAGCGCCAATGAGTTGATTCTTTCCCCTTTTTAAAATACTTTTACTTTAGACACAATACTTTTACTTTTGTACAGATATGTAGTAATATTGGGTTAGTTCCTCTGTACACCAGTAATCTATTTTCTTAGTTCTGTATTGCAATACATTTAGTAACAACAATACTTCTGTTTGATGTTTCAGTTCAGTACTGTAGATCCTGTTTCTAAAGTGTACAGAACAACAAAGCAATTCCAAAATAAAAGTTGATCCAGAGACAGGGAAATAAATGCCAAAGTACCAAACATTATGGAGACTAGCAAACTGTATCGTTTTGGAGCGCAGACATTTATTCTGTGGAGATGACAATTAATTAAAAACATGATTTTATTGAGCACTGTTCTGAAGAGGGAAAGTTATTTACCTTTTGGCAATACCCTATTCGACAAATATGCAGTATCAATTAAGATGAATATTTACTGCTTCCTTCCTTAGGTTAATGGAGCAGAATGTAGAAGAACTTTTTTTTCCACCAATTAGTATGTAGTTGAATAATGATACTAACTGGTAAGGGGAGTGTTGGAGGTTGCAATGCCCCTGAAATAATTGTTATGAATTGGTTGTTATATGTTGCATGGTATATGGCATATTTTAATATTTCTAATTTTTCCTTTATGGTTATGAAATAAAACTTTATCCAGTTATATTTATGTGTTATAATGGTCAGTATGAAAGTTAAAACTGCAGTGACAGCAAACCATTTTGAATTGATTTGGTAGCAGGGCTCGTGGGGATATATATACATTGGTAAGCCATACTGTCACTTCTCTCACTGATTTAGTTAAAAAACTATACTTCTATTATATTCTATGTATTCTTGATGAGAAAGCAGATGTACAGTTAGAAAAACACAGAAAAAACATTATTCCTATTGTATAAGGTATATCCATATATAAGCCTCCATATTTTTTTTTAAAGGATTGGAAAGTGGGGAAGTTGCCAATAGCAACCAATCAGATTAAATTTTGGGGGAATGTCCCGCTGACCCTCCCACCTCCCAATTTGTCCTGCTAAGGGTCAAAAAAGGGGCGGGGCTTTGGAGTCAGTGTGTGTCAGGGTGGGGCTTATGTGTCTGCAAGACAGTGGCAGGTCATGGTCTCCTACTAAACCACAGAGAGAGAGAGAGAGAGAGAGAGACACAGGGAGATGAGCGGTTCAGACCTAAAGGTAAGAAAACTAGGAGTGAGAGAGGGAGAGCAAAAAAAGGAGACTGGATGGAATACAGCAGAAGTTAGTTCAGAGGGAAAAAATGCAGTATGGGAGACCAGAGAGGGAGAGCAAGAGAGGCCTAATTTAGAGCAATACTGGAGACCAGAGGGGAAGAGCAGATTGAGAGACCAGAGTAGTACTGGAGTCCTGAGAGGGAGAATAATCAGGGATACCCGATAGTAAGAAGAGCAGGGGTCCCGAGAGATGGGACACAGATTGGAAGACCCGAGGGAGAGATAAAGAGCAGGACCAGGCAAGGGAGCAGGGATAAGGTTAAACGAGGCTGACACAGGCAAGATAAACAAGGCAACGATAGCCGAGAGTGAGGACAGCAAAGACACTGCAAGTTTAAGAAGCAGAACTGCCAATGAGAGGGAGGAGAGCAGCGAGCCCCCTGGTTATGTGACCAGAAGGCAGACAAGGCATCAAGTCCTGCTGCTAAGCGATATGATGCAGAGGAGGAACTGGAAGTAAAGCCCTCACCGCAACCTGTAGCCAGACAACAAGCAGGACNCAGAAAGGAAAGCTAATGCAGCCGAGTCCATCTACAGGGATCTAAAAATGTCGACTATTAGAAATTCTTCTTTTCACAGAAATATGTATGATGCCCCCGGAGTCTGGACATAATGTTCCTGGGTGTTTTTTTTTTCAACAAACCGTAGAGGACCCATAGAGGCCCCCCAGGTGGTACCCAAGGTTACCACCTTCCTTACCAAAAAATAGCGCCCAGGCTTGCGGCTTTGGTGGTGTGACTTGGGCCGGGCTAATTTCACAACCTTCTTCTGCCCAGCAGCCAGAACATTTTATTACTGACCACCAATGGGAGCAATATTCATTAATAAATTAAAGTGACCTGNGGGTTGTTGACCCCCTGAAATAGAATATAGACCCCCCTGCTCAAAAAAAAAACTGGAAATGACTATTGTTGGTAAAAAAATATACCGGCACCGACTTCCTGCACAATTACCGGGCAAGCCTTTGGTTTACCGGCCAGGTATCAACCCTAGTGGTGCCTGTTTTTTTTATTACTGACTGGATGAACCTTTTAGTGGCCGTATGACCTCATTCCGCCTGTTGCCTCCTGGTAAGGCCTATTGGCAATCTACCACTGTATACTGATCAGAACCTTCACCTATTATTAATGTTTAATGCAGAAGCTTGTGGCATCTTACAAGATAGTTGAGAATGGTGATTATAGACCATAAATATGTCATCCTTAATTTTTCATTGTCTTTCAGTACAAATTACAGAATAAAAATGTGTGATTATATTATGCCATATTGTGAGCACAATAAGTGAAAGAGTGTAGGCATTAATCCAATCACTGTGGAATTGATACGGTTGTTACTANCTATGCATGGGAGTAATGGTAGTGCAGTGATGTTAGTTACACGGATGTCACATGTGAGTTTTGAAAAGATAAAAGAGTCTAATAATATTATTGAAATTTCTACTCAACATCAGAAATAATCAAGAAATTGCAATTTGCTAAAAATGTTGTCGCAAAGAGCAGGATACATTTTTTTTATTAAAATAATTTTTATTATATTCACATATTCTAAAAAAAAGTTAAACATTTACATTCATCAATTTAATGCTTAAGTATTACTTAACTAACTGTGAGGAAAGGCAAAATTAAACTGTGAAAAAAGAATTAGCATTCAGAATTGAAATATCCTCGCCAACTCTAATAACCGGATTAAACATAAATATGCTTTATGTTCTTTGTGCAAAAGCAACATATATCACAAGTATGCAAAATAATAAGTTCATTTGCACCTCTCACATTACAACATGGTTTTGCTAAGGTCTACACTTGCAGCTGCAATTATATGTACAGGTGCTATATTTGAAAGTATACTTAGATGGGTAAAACTGTTACCATCACATGGACCATAATTAATAAAAATGAAGAAGCAGTGTAACATTAAAAAAAGGAAACACTTAGACACAGTGTAAAAGAGAAATAGTTTTTCCTCCAGCATTGTTACTTTATGAGTCACCAAAAGAATGCAAATCTTCATCAGAACAGCCATGTTGTAATGTAATGGAAGAATGTTAACAAACTGAAATTTTGGTCAGCTCTAACTGAGCTGGAATGCATAATATTTTAACTGATATTTCTGTATATTTCATATCTCCCCGCCACATGCAAGTAGGTTTTGGTGAAGAGCAATGCATTTTGTAGTAACTCAGCACAAAATGACATACAAAATCAGCCCCTATTTCAAATATATTTATAAAATACTGCACAAACAATATGTAAAATAGTGATGCATAAATGTACAATATATACATACTGTGTTTTATTTAATTGACTATTTCATTTAAAACCGTGAAGTAACAGATATACTCAGTGTTAATGAAAGATTAACATTGAGTATATCTGTAATGTTATATTAAGAAGTTTTTTTTGCAATATTAGAAATACCTAATCCTTTAGTGAATTACATTTAAATGCTTCCCAATTCTGAAAAGAAAACAATAAATAAATATGCAATTGTTTTCTAAAGGTTCCCATCAAAGCATTTGCTTATTCTGAAATGTGTAAAAAAGAAATGATGGTTTAATTTAAATGCCTGTACATAAAAGCAATAGTCCTGAATCTGCTGTTAAATATATGACTATTTACAAGACCAAATGAGTCACAATTAATTGTGAAGGGTATCTACAAAATATCCTATTAGATTTGGGTTTAGAAATCAAATTTCAATTTGTTTTAAATTGTGGATGGATAATGCAAACAAGAGGAGAGATTAAATCATAGGCCATGGTAATATTTTTATAAATAGTATTGCAGTGCCAAGATCATAAACTAGGGCCTGTTTATTCCAGGTATGATACTAGGAGGATAGAACAGTAGGATAAGAAGATGGAAATGTAAGCAGCACAAAAGATTAATTTTTGGCTTTTTCTTAGGTCAATGTAGCAAGATAGAATTGCCCCACTGAAATGATGGATGATTTTCAGCAATGATGAAGGGGAAATTACTCATCTGGTAAAATGTACACATCATCTTCTTCTTTGTACTTGTTTATCCCACTAGAGTCAGTATAGTCATAATAAACACCTTGAGTATTACTGTAAATTGGTTGGCCACCCTCATTGACATCACTTTCCAGATATATATCTTCTTCCATAGGATGTACGTTGCTGAAAAAACAAAAAGCATGCTGATAATTGTGAGTCATAATTTGGTTTTATAAGGATACACCACATATGTCATATGTGAATCGGATTCAGACCTATTGTCTGTAATTCCGCACTGAATAAGGGAGGTCATTGTGGAACTGCTCACTGTTGCCCCCTCATCTTAATCTGCATGCCTAAAACTCACCCCCTTATGAAGACTAGGCTTGCAGATTTTATAAAATGCCCCATGTATGCATATTTTAGCATACATAACAACATCTTCTGTGAGCATGCGCAGATGTTTTCACTATGTTTACTTACACAAGTGTCTTGCATAAGTATAATACATACATAGTTGTTGANGTTGAAAATAGACGTCATTCCATNAAGTTTAACCTATATTGGATCTACTGTGATCTTAGTTTTATAATTTTTTTAATTGAAGTTTTATAATTGAAATTTGTCAAACCCTTTCTTAAATACATCTCAGGGTTATGACTGGTAAGTTATTTATTACCTTAGTCAGGAGGGAGCTCTTGTATATTTAAACTGGATCAACTTCAATTATAAAACTAAGATCGCAGGAGATCGAATATAGGTTGAACCTGATGGACTGACGTCTTTTTTCAACCTCAACAACTATGTTACTATGTATTGATCCGGCCACCACAACCTTCTCAGGCAATANATTCCACATCCTCACTGCCCTTACTGTAAAGAAGCCTTTCCTCTGCTGGTTGTGAAACTTCCTTTGTTCTAATCTTAGCNGGTGACCACGTGTCCTCTGTACGGTTCTATGGGTAAAGAGTTCATGTGAAAGCTCTCTGTACTGACCCTTAATGTATTTATAGATGGCGATAATATCACCTCTTAGACGCCTCTTTTCTAAAGTAAACATGCCTAAACTTGCTAGCCGTCTCTCATAACTCAGTGACTCTATACCCCTATCAGTTTGTTGCCCTTCTCTGAACCTGTTGCAGTTCTGTAATATCCTTTTTATGGAGTGGAGCTCAGAATGTAGTAGCCTAACTGGCATAAAGGTGAATCCATTCCTGTAGTATGTGTGATGACAATCACAGTCCCTTTAAATGGAATTCCATCAGGCGGTACCAATTATAGGCATCGACAACGCCAGCCAGTCTCCCCCCCCCTTTCAAAATTTAAGTTGTAATAAGCAACTAATTGCTGACAATCCTCTTTGCAGTCTCCATAGCTGTAATTGCTTAGTGTAAGCTTATCTGTCATTTGCCAGTAAGGGTTGAAGGCANTAGCAGGTGCTTTGTTGCCAACTATACAACTATGTATATAGAATTTCTTACTGAGCACACAAAATATTTTGGTTATAAAACCATTTGATGCAAAGTACATTTCATAGATAAAATGACCCATATTGGTACCTATATGAAGGAGAAAAGTATGTCTCTGTCTTACCTGTGACCGCCATGCCTGCTGTCCTCCATATAATCATAAGGTTTTACTTCATGTGAATAGTGGCCAACAAAAACATTTTCATATTCTTGCTTCTGGTCTTGGTTGAAAGTTGTTGCAGTGGCTTCCGCATTCCTTGACATATATCGGGGTTGCCCATTAGGAAATGATTGGTCAGTGGTTTCTTTGCTTTCAAATGTAGCTAAACTTTTCTTCCTATTTCTTAGGTACAGGAGCACCCCTACAATTATGAAGCCTAATACCACTATTGGCAAAATAATATAAAGTAACAATAATTTTGGCATAGTACAATTTGTATCATAGAAGTCAGAAATTCTGGACCAAGTTGAGGACGTTTTACACAGGATAGAATTTTTGAGNTGTGTATTATTTTGATTTAGATGCATATTTATGCTTCTCACCACTTCACAGTTGCAGTCTACAGTCAGGTTAGCAAGCCTTGGATGAAAAACACTTTCAGGAATTTCAGAGAGGCCATTTCCCTCAAGGTTCACCACTTGCAAAGAAGAAGAACTGGCAAGAAACTGTTTAGGTAAATTTTGTAGAAGATTGTTGCCCAGGTTTATTTTTTTTAAAGAAACTGCATTAGAGAGAAAGCTTTCTGAAAAATTTCTAATTTCATTGTNAGACAAATCCAGTTGGGTAAGAGAAGCATAATTTGAACTTTCTGTGACTTCAATCTGCATGATGTTCTTGTGGCTTAAATTTACTTCTGTGCAGTTTTCATAATTTGACCATAGCATTTTATGGCAGATCTGGTTGTCCATAATTTCACATTGAAGGCTAGAACATTTATTACTGGCGTCACCAAGTGAGCACAGAAAGCNGATCATTATTATTATTCTTATTATTGCCAACATCTTCACCCTGAGAAAAAAATCCAAACGAATGTGTGATTCACTTTTAAAGGTTGTGCTTGGAATATTACCACAGTTAGTAGAACAATTAAAAATGCTTATAAAAATCCAGGAGTATAAATTTTAAATAAAAATGAGGGGAAACCATTCCCCCCATACGTNGGGAATTCACACAGGGAACCCTACTAAGCACAGAGATTGCAGGGAAATTGAAATGTGAGGATGTTGCCCATATCAACCAATCAGATTCAAGCTNGCATTCTCCAGTATGTAAAATGAAAGCGAGAGCTTGATTCTAATTGGTTGCTATGGGCAACTTCTCCACTTTTTAATCTCCCTGCTTAGTAAATTTAAGCCCTAGGGTGAGAAAAACACCAATATTTCTAAAATCTACATCTGCCCTTATGTGCCTCCATCCTTTCCCTTCCATAGCATGCCTTTCGAACACCTCTCGCATAGTTTAACTTGACACTGCACATTCTCAGAAGCAAAGTGCGTGCAATTACATCTCATTCAGACACTCTGAGCTGCTCATCTCTAACTGACCAAGAGATTCCCTTACCCACCCTGGAACATCTCTATTGTTTGCTCTGTGCTTTATATTGAACAATTATTTATAACAACNCACCACACTACCATGGAAAAGATGTCAAAAGGTTCATACAATATCAAGTGGAGCACATAGGACCAGAAACCAGATCCAGAGTTTGTTACTCCTCTGCAAAACCATGTTTGCAAGAAAGGTAACTTTTTATTTGTTGGAAACAGTANTAGAGGTAAGAGATGATGTTCAAGTCTAAATAACAGTGTACAAGTAATCCTGGTCAGTATCTGTGTGCAATACGAAAAGATAAGTATTCTACCTCCTTGCAAACATTCCTATCTTATTTTAAAACACTGGATCAGGTTCATAGTTTCTATTTATCCCCATTCCTTAAAAAGAAAACCCTTTTCATGTACTAGACAAAACCATTCTCCCTATATTGAGACCCCTCAGGTCTTAAACAACACTTTTCCTCTTGCATAAATAACTTGCTGCTTGACATTGTGTAAGGAAAGGAAACCACAATACTGTTCCTTTCTCTTTGTTGCAATGTGCTTAATGCACAAATCTCCCAAAAACAATTTGCTAACTGTTAAATATCAATTTACATAATCAGTGGGAAATTCCGAAAGTTGTTAATAATAGGGAAATTATGTTCCCGTAACCGAAAAGTTAGTTTCTGCTTTCCTTCATTAAGAAATAATAAAGAGCACAGTATATAGGGTAAGCTATAATTAGTAGACCTATGATGTAAATACTAATACTAGTCATTTGCTTTACTGCAGATTAATATAAAAGTAACTGGGGTTAGAGGTTAGAAATGAAATATATGGTTTTCATTGTTTAAACATACATACAAATAAGATGTCAGCCCTGACTGCCAGCTATCACAATAGTTTTATATGGTTAAATGTTTGAATAGTTGGTTAATAGCTGAATAAGATATTAAATAAAAATCTTATCAGTCAGTTCCAGATACTTAATGATGAAGATGTATATCCACCATAGAGATTTGTCATTTGAGGTTTGTAGACTTTGTCACTTTTTTTTATTATACAGATCAAGGCTTGAAGTGGGAGAGTATACAGTGGTATGCCATA
>JABWIB010011166.1:0-15264 GCA_016617825.1 Platyplectrum ornatum | reverse complement strand
TAAACAAACGAACATCAGTGATCAATCAGGAAATCCGTTTGATCACCGATGTCGTTTGTTTAGGTTTCCCAGCGTTTGGTCGCTGTTGGGGGTTTCCGGTCGTGTCCATCCATGGACCGAATTTCATCCAAAGCTCACAATATTTGTGAGCTTTGGATGAAATTCGGCCCGTGTATGGCCACCTTTACACTGTTATTAGACTTGTGCTAGGAAACATCATCTCTCACCTGTAATACTGATTGCAATTAATTCAATTTGCCTCCCCTGCAATCCAACATGGTTTAACCCACTCTTGAAAAAATCTTTTGATTGGAACAATTTATCTTACCATGTGTACCTAGCTTAATAAACTAGTTGTTGGAAGTTCATCATCACAGACAAGCTGCATCAGCATTGTCAGCTCATCACTGCAGCTCAGTCTGTTCAGTCTTCATCACTGCATGTTTTGTTAAAAATGATCACCACATCGAGTCTGATTTCACCATGAACACTAAGGCCTAAATTTACTAAGCAGAGAGATTTCTGGGAGATTGAAAAGAGGTGATGTTGCCTTTAGCGCACTTATACTGTACATTGTAAGCTTTACTATATAATATATATATTAGCATTTCTAATGCAGATGGTAATGCATTCCCATGTGTTGAAGGTTGGATCTGCTCCTGCAGGACCTATTGATGCAGGGGAAAGTCCAGGCCCAAAATCAGTTGGGAAGTTTTGAAAGGCACTAACGTAGTGAATGTCTTCCTGTTATCTTGTTTGAATGGAACTCTCAGACTTCTTGGTGTTGTGAACAGCCAGGTCTCCATGGCTATATCACTGGAGAATGACCAATTGTAGGGGGTTATGTCAACTCACAAGCAGTTTACAGTGGTCAGCAAATGTTATCCTTATTGTTGTCATAAAGTTCAGTTCCAAATGCAACAAAAAGTAAATGCACGTCCAAAACATTCATAGGTATACATCACAGCAGCCTGGTTTAGGGTTACAAGTTCCACCTGGGGAGTAGAAGTCTATACTCCATGTACTGAGCAACTATACTCTACAATAAAAAATTACTAAGCAGGGAGATTTAAAAGTGATGTTGCCCATACCAATCAATCAGATTCAATCAGATTCACATTCTCCGGGATGTAAAAGGAAAGTGAGAACTGATTGGCTGCTATGGGCAACCTCCCTGCTTAGTAAATTTAGGCCTATGTCTGAGGGGGTTTATAAGCACAACAGTCAACCTGCTAAGGAAGGGTTGAGCTTCCTCCAGATTCCCAGGAGCCTAAACCCTTCAGACCATACCTCACCCTATACAGTTGAGGGTGAAGAAAATAAGCCATATATTTTGCTCGTGTTGAGGAAGGAGAAATTCCTTTGGCTCATTATGTGCAGCTATGATATATCTTTCTGGATTCCATTTGTATCACCACAAAGAAACATAATGAGGGAGGTGATCCCTGCTCATAAAAGTTATCTACTTTCCAACATGTAGATCACACACCAGACTTCACAAATATGCTCAAACATCAAAGATATTTATTGGAACTGTTGCATCATGTGGTACTGGACCAATGTTTCAAACAAACTGAAGTGTTTTTCATCAGGGTGATTACATAATAACAGACAACAAGCTATGATAGTGGGGCTGTTATTGGTTACAAGGCATTACAATCCATGCTGCCTAATGGAGCTATGTTAAAAAAGAGGTGAGGCTTACTAATACCATGTTCACACTGACAACCCAGGACTTGTGTTTTTCTACTTGGGTAGTTTGCAGGGGCTCTGAAATTACCAGATTAGTAACCCCATTCACACTGCTGAATCTACCGGGGAATTTCACAAAATACCTGAGTGAACACCGTTTACACTGGTTGTTGGTGAAAGATTTATCAACATAGGAGCTGTGATTGGTTTAAAAAAAGTGATGTCTTAAAATGAAAAACAATAATAAAACAATTAATAAAAATAAAATTAATAAAAACAAAAATTACCGGTTATTTGCTTCATCAAGCTCATCTTTTCATGCTTACAGCCCTACATAAGGTCTCTCTGCTCAAAGCTCATTTATGTAGGTTGCTTCGTTTTGGAGTTATAAGGGGAAATTTACTAAAGGCTGAGTTTAAAATCTCATCGGAGCGTGGTGAAGGTGAGAATTGATTTTAGGGTGAGTTTTGTATTTACTATACAAAATCCTCAACTGTATAAAACTCACCCAAAACATGCTCATGTAAACTCGCCAGGGTGAGCTTTCCTATTACTCACATACAGTTGATAGTATTCACTATGCGTCGTGAATGATTCTCACCCAAAACTAGCATGTGAGTTTTCTAAAACAGACCTTGTTTTTGTATGCAAACTTTAGAATCTCGCTAGGCATCCATCAACTCCTAATACATTTTATCTTACATATCTTTTTAGCATGTAAGTATGTTTGTGTTTTTAAACATTTTAAACTGAAAAACGTACACGTCTACACTTAAACATAATATTGTACTAAACTGATTATGACAAATATAGTTATGCGGTCTGAATGTATCATTAAAACTAGATCCTTCTGTAAGTATGACCTTTATGTGTTTTTTTTGTTTTGTTGTACTTTCATTATTCCTATATTAGAAATAAACATGTCTGTTATTTTAATTGTTCAAATATTAAACAGTTTTCCTACAAACTATTTTTTATCATATAATTAAATTAACAATTTTGATTTTGTCACAATTGTGTGACATTATTTTGTAAAGGTAACAAAACCTTTGCACATTTTGTTCATGTGTATTACACATACAACTGGACCATTCTTGGTATTCATTATAAATACGGAAGCAATATGCAATTTGTCAAATAACTAATCTTTGCTTTATTTACACAAAGACAAACTCGCCAGGGTGAGAACAGAAACTCTCCAGGGTGAGAATTAAAAATGTAAACTCACCCTAAAACTCACACAAAAACTCACCATAAAACTTGCCACAACTCTCATGTGAGAAAAATAAGCCAAACAAACCCGACCAATACTGAATACTTAAACTCACCCAAAAAACACGCCACAAAAAACAGGCGAGAAGTTCTCACTGCAAAACTCAACCTTTAGTAAATTTCCCCACAGGGTTAAACACATTCTGCCCATAGTATTACATTGTGAGTACGGGTCTTCTATCTCCGCAACCAGAACACTGAGTAAGCTCAGTATTGAGGTTCAGAGATATAGCCTGTTAGTACCCAGTGGTGAGCAGTAGAAGGTATACATCCTAACTACACATGTGACAATGTATACCAATCACAGCATACACCCTGCTCGGATATTGCCCGGGTCCGTTCAAAATGACAGCTACCCAGGTCCTAGCGGGATGAAACCCTGCTTTTGGTCCAGGTAATTAACACATTATCTGTCTATTTTTCTGTAAATATTATACATCTCTATCTCATTACTATACATACAACTAAATATAACATATATTGTGAGCGGGAGGGGATTTTGCAGCACAGATTTCACACCATCTCCAAAGTTTATGGTGCAACTAATGTCACACAAAATGAACACCTTGCTTGTCTGGCACTAGTTATACATTTGTCACTCCTGACTAATACCTGGGCACTTCAACTGACCAGGTTAACTGAATTGCTTCGGTAGTGCACTCAGTGTGAACGGCNCCTTCAGGTTGACCTGGACAGGTTTGCCCATCTCTATTATCCGGGCCAAAAGCAGGGTTTGATCTGGTCCCAGGTAGTACTCAATGTGTAACATTACCCGGGCAGGGTCACGAGCAGTTCAATTGGTGTATACATTGTAACATGGACGATGTATACACGCTGATCCAGACTGCACCACTCGCTGTACTAATGTTTGCAGTATATACCGAAGCACAACACAAATGTATTTTTTTACATTTTTATTATTTTTTCTTTATTATGTTTTTATTTACTTTTTTGCGTTATAATTTTTTTTTTTTATTTATTTATATTTTATTATCTATTTCTTGTTCTTAATAATTTTGTTTTTGGTGACATAAATTATTTTTTAGCCAATCACGGCTCTATGATGATGATGAAACTCATGTTTCACCTAACTACCCTGGTTCAGTGTGAATGGTGTTGACCAGGGTAGTTTGTGAATTACCAGGGTAATTCAGAAGTGTGAACAGGGTAGAGTGGCCAGGATAATTCAGAACCCCGGCAAACTACCCTGGTAGTAGTAGACTGAATTACCAGGGTAGCCAGTGTGAACTGGGTGCAACTCAAAAATANCAGTTTGTGGCACCAGCAACCACAGTGGAAAAAGGGTGACACACACAAGCACATGCTCTGCGTAATCCTTCCCTGGACAGTGAGAGACTGTACCTAGCAGCCTTTTACCCTAACAGATCTCAGCCCTAATTAGTCTGGCAGTAGCCAGACATCCCAAAAGACCTGGACTGGGCCTAATGAATGGTGGTCCCTCCCTCTCTTCCAACAATCCATCCCAGAGACCCTTACCAGCCCTACCAAAAGCTGGTGAACTATTGGGAAGTGTTTCCCAGCCTGAAACAGACAAAAATTCTCCAGTGGCCTTAGAACATACAGGCAAGTAACCTGGGAGAAATATACCTCCCTTCACACACATATCCAGTGACCCTGTCACAATATCTATCAATCTATCTTTCGAAAGTTGTAATAAACTTATACATACCTCCTAACAGTCCCACTGAAAGCTTTTGGGGGCTTGGAATGTCAGCTCATATGTGGCTACTGGCTAGGTGCTGTAGGCGCTGTGTCACAGCTAGGACTACACCACTTCTAGGATCTATTCCTGATGCATGCACACCGCAGCCTGAGATTTCTGCTCACTCAAGGTCCAGCAGCAAGGAGGACAGCTCAAGACACCTGCAGTCTTCAACCTGCAGATAGCAAATGGTTCTCAGAACTGATACCTACTTTAGGGCCTAAATTTAAGTAGTGAGATTGAAAAGTGGGGATGTTGCCCATAGTAACCAATCAGATTCAAGATCACATTCTCCAGTGTGTAAAATGAAACTAAGAGCTAATTGGATGCTATGGGCAACATTCCCACTTTCCAATCTCACCGCTTAGTAAATATACCCCTAGGTATCGGTTCTGCAGAACCAGTGAGATCCAGCTGAATAGCACCACTGTATATAACACATCTATCTATCTATCTATCCATCTATTAATCTTATACATATCTGTCTCGTAACTTTATATCTCAGAACTATATAACACATATCTATCTATAAATCTATCTATCGGTATATATTATACATATCTATATTATTACATCACATAACTATATAACATATATCCACCTATCAAGCCTTCACTGCTGGAGCACCAATGATTTTTGTATTTTTAGCTACCCTGAACCACCAATGTTTTAGTTTATTAACTTATTAACTAGTTAAAGGGTAGTTAAAAAGTGATTATTGTGTTATTTGTGTACAACTTAAATGAATAAATAGCAGTGTTGATTAAAGGCAGATTGTGTCTTTGCTGCATGTATCTATAAATCACATAAATCATCTACATATCTATCTCATAACTATATATCTCACAACTATATAATCCCCAGCCTTTTCGGCAACCTCTTTTTTTGCCAGCTCTTAGGGCCAGATTCAGGTTTACACTCTTATGATTTATACTCTTTACATGCAGTNTACGCTGCNATCATGAAAGCCAGCAGTAACTGCTGGCTTTCATGAATGAAAAAAAAAGGTTTAAAAAACCCAAAACATATTTAAATAATATGTAATATATAATAATACTTTCTATTTTTTTCACAGGGGAGGTAAATTTAATTAATTGAAATAACAGGTGAGAGATGATGCTTACTAGCACATGTCTAATAACAGTAACATTAACACTGGTCAGTATCTGTGTGTAAAATGCAAAAATAAAGCATTTTCCCTGCATGCAAACACTAACATTCATTATACCTCCCCTGCAATTCAACATGGTTTTGCCCATGAGAGTGTAAATCTCAATCTGGCCCTTAGACCCGGCCAGAGAGAGCGGGGTTTGCCTTGTAAAAGCCGGGGTTATCATGAACCTGCTTTTTCATGAAAGCCCCAGCTTTTAAGAGGCAGTCTGAATGGAGTATAACATATCTATTTCATATCTATTTATCTATAACTAAGAAGACTAAACAGCATAATGCATGAAAATGTTTCTATAAAAGAGGTTTCTTTAGACTATAGCCTGTGCCAGCACTTTAAACAATCTTACAGAGTAGCTAAAGTGCCTGGCAAGCACTAGAGGGGGTGCCGTGAAAAAAGAGATAGTCCCCACCAAAGTAAAATGTTCTGACTCCCCTGCTGTGTAACAGATCTTGGCCTTTCCTTCTTTGTAAGCTGACCAGGTAATCTTTTTTTATTTTTAAAAATAAGTTTAGCACTCCTAATACATACTAGTGAATGTCAGCTAAATTGGATTGGTTGCTATGGCCAACATCTCCCCTTTCCATTACCGCAATTTAGTAAATAAGCATCCTGGTCTCCAAAATATAGCCTAGTGAATGGCAAATTTAGTGATGGACTTTAGAGGTTGGTGTAGGACAATGACGGCTGGGTCCAGACTTGGCGACAGGCAGGGGACAATGGTCTCTTGACCAGGCAGTGCAATTTTAGAGGTCGGCATTTGGGTTTTGGCAGCGCAAGCAATTTGGGGAGGGCAACTGACCTATACTAAAACGTTTTTGAGGGGTAAAGTAAGTGTGGTGAAATAAATTATAAAACATTTTGGTATATGTGCTAGTGGGGACCATGCAATTCAAGCGGTTCAGAGCCTGTAGGAGGTCAGAAAGAGAGGGGAAAGTCCTCATTAGGCCAGACTCGAGGGTAGAGTAGTTTATTGGGGAATCTAGAAATTTGTAAAAAGCAGAGACTACTCCGGAGGACAGAGGGGTCTGCAGCAGAAAGGTATCAAGGGGGTTTTGCCAGTCATCATCCGTGAAATGCGCAATAATAACTTCACAGTAGTAGGCCGCTTGCAGATACGCAAGATGGTCGTTGTGGAGATTGGGATAACTAACTCCCGTTTCCATAAACGGAACAATATATGATGAAAGCATACTATGCCCGTCTGTGCCCACCTCCAATATTGGCGTGAATTCGCCCCACCTACAAAGTCAGGATTATGTTGAAAGGTAAGGTGCACAGATAGGGATAATGATAGACTCCATTTATGCCTCAGAAGTAGCCATAGTTTACGGTTAGGGGCCAACAGCGGATGAGTACAGAGGTCAAGTGAAATAAGGTCATCCGCTTGGTATAAGTAAGACATTAAGTTGCCAGTAGGGAGAAAAGCGGTCTCCAGGTCAAGTCAGTGTATAAAGATGTCCCATGTAACCAGTCAGTTTCTGAGTGTCTGAGTACTGCAGCCAGGCTGTAACGGCCAACATCCAGGTAGACTGAGACCCCTGTTCCTCCGTGATTGCATCAATTTTTGAAGACTAATACGGGAGCGTTTACCATTCCAGATTCCGACAGATTTTATGCACCCCTCATTCATCCCTTGTTGCCAAAAGAAAGGGNAAATATTGCAGTAGATAATAATTTTGGAAACAAGACCATTTTAATAAAATTGACTCTACCAGAGAAAGTAATAGGAATATTTTTTCAGGTTTGAAGCTCCGTGGACATGGACGTAATGCAGGCCGAAATCTGGTATTTGAGAACCCCAGCTGGGCACCCTGACTCCCGGGCACAGGTATAGTGCGACGGATTTAGCCACATTGGCGGTGAATCCACGGAGCCAAAGACATTCTGTAACCGAAGAAAAGGTGAAAGTATATCACGTGGGTTTGAGAGATAAAGAAGGACATCGTCCGCGAATGCATATATCTTCAGTTCTACATTCCCACAGATATCCCCTGGAATGCCTGCCATTGTTGAATATTACGTAACAATGGGCCCAGATTAAACAGAAGGGGCGACAGGGAACAACCCAGTCTAGTGCCCCTACCCATCTGTATAATAACCCTTCTGGCTTAATTCAAGAGCTCAAGGAGCTCAGGCTAAGAAAGACATGATCATTTCTTGGATTTTGTTCAGATGCCACCAAAGCTGCCATGATAGAGGCTAGCAGCTTGAAGTTGCAGTTAAACAAAGTGATCGGTCGGAAGGATGACAAAAGTTGAGGGTCCCTGTCCGACTTAGGGAGGAGTATGGTAAATGCCACCGTGAAGTCTGTCAAGTCTGGTGGGCAACGATTAATTTCGGGACAGTTCCAGAAGAGCCAGCACTATATGGGGCTTAAGGATTTTATAATAATCCAGGGAGAGGCTGCCCGGACCAGGAGCCTTACCATACTTGGAGTTTTGGATTGCCAATTCAGTTTCAGGTGCAATGATGTCCCCATCCAGAAATTCCAGCTGTTCCAGAGACAGTTTTAGAGACAGAAACATGCTTTAGAAATAATAAGGACGTGCATGGCCTAGTCAATGGGGGTCAACAAGTACAGGTCCCTGTAGTAGGATTCAAAGAGGCTAGTAATTTGTCTGGAATCTGTAACTATGGTCGAAGTGGCTGGGTGTTTGATGGAAGTGAGGACATTCTGGGGACGACGAGAGCAAGTCAAGGAAGCTAAAACTTATGCTTGGTAAAATCAAGGGAGTGTTTAGCCGGAGTAAGTAAGAAGTGTTTGTGCATCTTGTGCACCAGAGTATACTTCTCTTGGGCTGCAGGGGGAGGATCTTCGCTAATGGAACGGCGACCCCACTGCGGACTGCAGTGCCAAGCGCTGCGATTCCACCTATTTTTTCTTACAGGCCACGTAATAGATAATATTCCCCTGAAGGACTGCCTTCAAGGTGCTCCAGAAAGGAATGGGATCATCNCAGTGTTCAATATTATTGTCGACGTAATCCAGCCAGCAAGAAGACAGGTAGGAGGCAAAGTCAGGGGAACCTGTGAGGTAGGAAGGAAAACGCCAAGAGGATTGACNAACTAGAGGAAAGGGACACCTCAGAGACAGGGACGTGATCAGAGATGACAATGTCCTAAATATCCACAGAAGCTAAGTGAGAAGTTAAAACAGTAGAGAGAAGGAAGTAGTCAATTCAGGAGACCGACCGGTACACCTGAGAAAGATACATATATAAGCAGTCAGCCAGATTGAGAGGGCGCCAGGGGTCAACTACGTTATGCAGAGTNAATAGCCACTGCAGAACCAGCCACCCTGCAACGTCTCTCATCCCACTGTCAGGATTCCTGTCAAGGTCATGATTCAAGATTAAAGTCCCCCCTATGATGAGATGTTATCCTGACCTGCCAACAGTTATAGAATATGCGTAAAGAAAGAAGAAGATTGAGAGTTAGGGGCGTAAATATTCACCAGGGTATAGAGGGTGTCTTGAATTGTGACATCCAGTATCAGAAAACAACCCACGGGGTCCATGATAGGGGGGCCGTGTGTGAAAGATAAGCGCTTGTGAAAGAGGATAGTGACTTCTCTTGACTTAGTACACAATGAAGAGGTGACACATTCACCTAGCACAGGGCCTTCAGAGAGGGAGGGGCAGACTGTCGGGTCGGCTTTGGGCTGAGACTCAGTGTCCTATTGGGAAGAGGAAGGGTCAACAACCAGTCTACCTCCCTGTGGTTTGGCAGGAGTCATGTTAATTTTGGTAGCGTCGGAGGGGCCCGTATTGATCCAGGAACCTGTCCATGAAGAGACTGAGTGGTCCCCAGTAAGGTTACTTGAAACTAATGTGACCCCAAGGATCTATTGCTTCTGAAATTTCAAAACAGACTAAAAACACAAGGCAATATAGAAGATAAAGACAATAGGCAAATGGGACTCGAAGGCTCCAAGAGGTCGCCCCAAAAACTAAAATCTCTATATATAAACAGCAAGATAACAAAAACTACCAGATGAAGAAGTCCCGACAGAGGCAACTTCCAGGCGAAGAAATCTTCACCACTTCTCCCAATGGTAAATACCATGTCACCAGGCCGCAGTACTGCTCGCGACAGCCCTCAACTGTGCAGAACCAATGCTGGAGTGAAATGTTGATGCAGGATAATCCAGAGGCACAGTATATGTCCCAATGTGAAGATGCAAATAGCAGATGCAGCCCACGCAAACGACAAAGCAGCAAGTGCAGAAGCAAAACAGAGGAGGCTGTAGAGGGATGGAGGAGCAGGCATAGCCCAGGAGGCGCGGCAGACGACAAAGCAAATAACACACCACGATAGAAGCGGTAGGAGTAGGCCAGGTGAGAAGCAGATCCAGAAGCCCAAACAGTAGTCGTCATATGGGAAAACATAGGGGTCCAGGGCAAATCAGATAAAAACCCAACCACAAGGCCCATACTATAGCGAGGGGAATCCGGGTAGGCAGCAGTATGAGGTGTGCCGAGTCCAGGTGCAAGTAACAGGAACTTGGCTGTATGGTAGCTAGATAGCAGAGGCCGTTAACAGGAACAATAAGCAAATATATCCCGTGGCAACCTTAGGTTGTAATGGGAATACTGGCAGAGCAGTGTTGTGGCTGAGACCTGCGATCCATAGCAAATCTCACTAGGCAGCCTCCAGGTGGTGCAAACAGGGGTCCAGTGTTGCAGCTACACAGTACCAACCACCGAGTCATGGGGTTAACATGTCAGGGGGCAGCAGGTCTACTGGCTTGGCAAACCTGATGTCACAGCAGCTGGCTGGGAAAGCTGTCCAGCAGGCCTCCAGATGTAGCAGAGTCCCTAGGCAGGAAGGCAGCCAGCAACAGCAAAATGGCAGTGGCACCCCCCCCCCCAATCACCAGACAAACAAACTGTAAATATGAAACTCGAAATTTTTGAATATTGTGCAAAAGTTTGATTTATTTCAGCTTAAATTACAGCTTATGAAAACCCAAAAATATCAAAATCTCACAAGATTAGAATAATATGTCACAATCAGCAAATGAATTCCTGCAAAGTGATACTGAGCCTGGATTAGTAGAATTCATAATCATGGGGAAGACTGCTGAGCGGACAGTTGTGCAAAAAAAGTATCATTGACATCCTCCACAAGGATGGAAAGCCCCAAAGCACATTAATAGCAAGTTAAGTTGAAGGGCAGGGTGAAAGAAAAAGTCGCACAAGCAGAAGGGATGACCACAGCCTGTAGAGTAATATCAAAGAACAGGAGTAATATCAAAGAACAGTGGTCCAAAGTACTCTTTTCTAATGAGAGCAAATTTTGCACCTCATTTGGAAACTAAAGGGGATGATCAAGAGTTTGGGAGTAAGGGCAAAACAGGTGCAAGTGTAGACCTGAGCAAAACCAAGCATAGAACTGCAGCGGAGTAAGTTTAAACTGTGAAAACAGAAATTTCCTAGAAACTAGAAGTAAACTAGAATTTACAAAATAAATACATAGCTGTATGTTAATTTGTTTGGTAACCAAAAGTGTCCACAAGTTTTATTAGTAACAAAGACCTCCTCCAAAATGGAAGACTCCACCATGTGGCTTTTATCATAATATGTGATAGAAATTATATATTTGTTTAATATATATAGTCATATAGAATCCCTTTATCAAAAGGTAAATTTTCCTAGATCAACTTGATTTTATAAATTAAATACAAAACTATGCAATTATACAGTTCAATTCAGTTTTCTCTGAATTAAGTTGAATTAAAATGAATTTTCACTCCTCACATTGCAACAAAGCTTTGCTCAGGACTACACTTGCACCTAAAAAGGTGTAAGTGCAACTATGGACTAGCTCCCAAGGTCCTAGGCCTAAATTTACTAAGCAGGGAGATTGGAAATTGGGGATGTTACCAGTGGTGGGATTCAGCAGGTTCGCACTGGATCTATAGAACCACTTCCTAATGTTGGTATTGTTTCTCGGAACTAGTTGTTAATGAGTGCCAGCTGAGCTCATTAAACGTCCAGATAATAACCGGTTGCCAGAACATAAGTGGGAAACATCGGTAGCATAATTACATACAGCAAATCATCTTTACATAACATTTATGTTTTTCAGATCTCAGTAGTCTACATATACTTCAGCAATTATTATGGTTAATGGACAAACTCGTAGGCAGTGAGTTTTTTAGTTTTTTTTNATAAAAATTCAACTTTGTCCTAATTGCAGGTGGGAATAGGCGGGTTTTGGGTGGAGTCAGGGCGGGTCTTGAATGGAGTCAGGGCGGATCTTGGGTGAGGCTTGTGTGTTGCCATTGGGCATAGAACCGGTTGTTAATTTATTTGAATCCCATCACTGGATGTTACCCATTGCAACCAATCAGATTCAAGCTCAGTTTCATTTTGCATACTAGAGAATGTTAGGTTGAATCTGATTGGTTGCTATGGGCAACATCATCACTCCAATCTCCCTGCTTAGTAAATTTAGGCCCTAGAGTCTGAAGGAAGAATGGAGGTACACACAATCCAAGAAGCTTGAAGTCTAGTGTGAAGTTTCCACTGTCTGTGGTGATTTGGGAAGTCATGTCACCTGTGTTTTATTAAGTCCAGTCAATGCAGCCATTTACCAGGACATTAACATAGAAACATAGAAAGTGACGGCAGATAAGAACCACGTGGCTCATCCAGTCTGCCCTGTGGTGCATTTAAAACTATACTGACATAATTTTATTCTCTATTTTGTTTGAGACTCAGAATCCCCTTATATTTATCCCAAGCATGCTTAAACTGTCCTCGCGTTCTACCACACCTTTCTTTGACAAATGCCACCCTCCGCCTGTTGACATCTCTTGATATATTTGAAAGCTGTAATATCACGATATCACCCCTCTCTCTTCTCTGTTCCAAGCTGTACGTATTATGCTGCTCTAGTCTTCCTTCATAGTTTTTGTTGGTCATACATTTTATCATTTTGGTGGCTCTTTGCACTTTCTCTAATGTATTGATGTCCTTCTGAAGATATGGCCTCCAGAACTGAACACAGTATTCTATATGAGGCTGCACAAGTGCCCTACAGAGAGGCATTACTACTTCCCTCTTTCTGCTACTAATTCCTCTCCTTATGCAACCAAGCATCCGACTTGCCATTCTTTTTGCTTTGTTACATTGCCTGGCAACCTTTAAATCATGAAATTGTGACCCCCTAAATCCATTTTCTCCTCAGTGTCTACCCTATTACATATCTTTGTGCCATCTGCTTTACTAAGCAGGGAGATTGCAAAGTGGGGATGTTGCCCATAGCAACCAATCAGATACGACCTTTTGTTCTCCAGTATGTAAAATCAAACTTAAGCTAGGCATACACTATAAGATAAATTGCATCCAATCGAAAGATTTTTCAAGAGTGGGCAAAACCATGGTGAATTGCAGGGGGAGGTAAATTGAACGTCAGTGTTTGCATGCAGGGAGAATACTTTATTGTTGCATGTTGCACACAGATACTGACCAGTGTTACTGTTACACTGTTATTACACTTGTGCTGGAATCATCATCTCTCTCCTGTAATACTGCTTGCAATGAATTCAATTTGTCTCCCCTGCAATTCAACATGGTATTACCCACTCTTGAAAAAATCTTTAGATTGGAACAATTTATCTTACTGTGTGTGCCCAGCTTTAGAGCTTAGAATATGATTGGTTGCTATGGACAACTTTCCAGTCTCCCTGCTTAGTAAATTTAGGCCCATGTGTCCAAGTACAGATCCCTGGGGAACTCCATTGGTAACCTTCCATCCCCTGAATGGATTCCATTTACTACAACCCTTTGTTGTCTATTCTGTAACCAAGATCGTATCCACTCGACTATTTTTGTTTCCACTCCCAGATTTTCTAGCTTATTTAATAGTCTGCGATGAGGCACTGTGTCAAAAGCCTTGCTAAAATCCAGATAAGATATGTCCACAGCTCCTCCTTGATCAACTACTTTAGTGACCCAGACACAAAATTCAACATTTTTTATCAATTCAAATTTTTTTAAACAAAGTTTTCATTAATTTCCCTATTACTGATGTTAGACTTACTGGTCAATAGTTGCCAGCATCCTGTCTACTTCCATTTGTAAGCAGAGGGACTACATTTGCCAATTTCCAGTCTTCTGGAATCACTCCTATTGCTAGTGTCTGGTTAAATAACTTAGTTAATGATTGTGCCAGCACCCCTCTAAGTTCTTTCAGTATTCTAGGATGTATCCCATCTGGCCTTATAGATTTAAGAGCACTTCATGATTCCTTAAGCAGACAAGCTTTATGGTGATATTGACTTCATTTTCCAGCAGGACTTGACACCTAAACACACTACCAAAGGAACCAAAACCTTGGATTACTGTGCTGTATTGACCAGCAAACTCGCCACACCTGAACCCCATAATCTATGAGGAATTGCTAAGGGAAAGATGAGAGCGATGAGACTGAACAATGTAGAAGAGCTGAAGGCCACTATTGAAGCAACCTGGGCCTAAATGCACTAAGCAGTGAGTTTGAAATTTGGGCATGTTGCCCATAGCAACCACATTCAAGCTCTCAGTTTAATTTTACATACTGGAGAATGTGAGTTGAATCTGGTTGCCTAAATTTACTAAACAGGGAGATTTAAAAGTGGGGATGTTGATGTAAGTAAAATGAGCCACACAACAGACACACTTTTCAATATCCATGCTTAGTAAATTTGGGCCCTGGTCTGCAATAACAGGGTAAAAAGCTGGGTTATTCCCGGCTCTGACTCGCCATTCACACTGCAGACGACCAGTGTCGGACCCGGGAATAAACTTGCTTTTCTACCCTGTTAAAAATTGCGGTATAAAAAACATAAATACATTTACTCACACCCATGTCACTGGCTTCAGTGTGTACAGGTATTGCAGTTGTCAGCTGAACAATTGCTGGGTCGGCAGTGTGAACATGATATTAGCTTGGCTTGCTTCTAGAGCTATAAAATANTATTATTATTAATAATAATAATATTCTTAGACCGGTTGAAATACTATATATCACACGCCTCTATATCCAGGAATAATATGTGAACAAGTATAGGAGTAACTTGTACTATATGCAGGAATAATATGTGCACCAGTATAGGAGTAACATGTACTATATGCAGGAATATTATATGCACAGTATAGAAGTAACCTGTACTATATGCAGAAATAATATATGCACCAGTATAGAAGTAACCTGTACTATATGCAGGAATACTATGTGCACCAATATAGGAGTAACGTGTACTATATGCAGGAATACTACGTGCACAGTATGGGAGTAATGTGTACTATATGCAGGAATACTATGTGCACAGTATAGGAGTAACCTGTACTATATGCAGGAATACTATGTGCACAGTATAGGAGTAACCTGTACTATATGCAGGGATACTATGTGCACA
>JABWIB010011159.1:3057-14856 GCA_016617825.1 Platyplectrum ornatum | reverse complement strand
TCCCTGCATGCAAACACTAACATTCATTTTACCTCCCCTGCAATTCAACATGGTTTTGCCCACTCTTGAGAAATCTTTCGATTCGAACAATTTATCTTATAGTGTATGGCCAGCTTTAGTCAAGAGTGGGCAAAACCATGTTGCAGGGGAGGTGTTTGCATGCAGGTTGAATACTTTTCATTTTTCACACAAATGCTACCGTTATTACTGTCACACAGATGATTAGAAAAATCATCTCTCACCTGTAATACTGATAGCAACTAATTAAATTTAACTATACTGCAATTCAACATGGTTTTGCCCACTCATTGCCCTAAAGATCTTAACCTGGCCCAATATTATTCATTAATAAATATACCAACACATTACACTAATAAAATTCCGCCAGTTATAATGGACCTGATTCCGTGTTCTTTGCGGCCGCACGCTGCAGCTCTAAATACAGCAAAAGCGCAGCTCTAAATACAGCGCAGGGCGAGTGCCGGCTTTCATGAATGAGAAAAAAAAAATAATAATAATAAAAATTATTTAAATAAAAAAAAAACACCAAGACACTTCATTTAATATTTAAGTTATTTTTATTACTTTTTAAAACTTTTTAAACACTTAAAGCCCTGCTATAAGCGAACATGGCGGAGTCGCAAAGGCATGGAGTTGGGCTTTGCGCCTGACTCCGTGCCATCTGCGCATGCGCAGATCGGTGAATCTTCGCGTCTCCGCCAGCCTGGCGGAGACGCAGGGCTGAATCAGCCCCAATATACTTAACTTGTTTTATTATTGTGAAATTAAGCAGGGTGTTAAATGTTAAAATGTTCAGGCTGGTTAGCAAAAACATAGCCTGGAACTTTAAATGCTTAATAACGTTAATGATAAGCAACAAATGATAAGCAACAAATGTTCTAGAAAAAAAAAGTACAGTTCTCTTAGTCATCCCCAGCATACTTCTCAAGCCTTCCTCTGCATTCAGCTTCATTCAGTAGAGGTGGGGACCAGCCATATTAAATGACTGCCTGTGCTCTATGTGCTTGACAGATCACAGATTTGCATGTTTTAAAGCATGGTTGCCAACTCTCCCTGAATATCAGGGAGACTCCCTGAAAAGTGGGTGATCTCCCTGACTCCCTGAAGTGCTGGATAATCTCCCTGATGCTCATTCAGTTATGATGATAGAAATCACACATTGTGTCCTATTTCTATAAAGATAATGAAGTTAGTGGTTCTCCTATTTACAACTATTCACAATAAATAGTGAAAGTGATTATTTACTGACAATTTAATAAACAATAAATACTGATGCAGCTATTTATATTGTGAAATAGTTCTCATGGCAGAGCTATACACACCCTATCCACAAGACACACCCTATCCACAGGACACACCCCTTAACTAATTAAAATTTGTTTTATTCCATTATAATTAAGAATTATTATAAAGAATATTATAGTATGATAATTACACATTTGATTTATTAATTCTTGCATTTCTGGACAGGTAGGGGGCTGATCTAGACCTGCACATTGGCCTAGAAAACAAGCGAATGAGCATGGAAAAACCCACAAGGTTACACACAGGCAGATGAGCATAATGGTGCCTACTCACTGCTTGAATATCCAACTGCTGTATATTTTATGTAGCAGGAGATGCATCCTCTGGTTCTACCCTACATCTCCAATGAAAAGTGTAAAAAATTATTTATAAAAATATAATTATTTAAAATTGTTTTATTTCATTTTAATATTTTTTAACTTTGTTTGCAATTATAAAAAAATTGATGTAGTAGTTGCATACTGTTACTACACACGATCATTTATAAAGAATCATTTGAGTGGATCTTTTAATGCTGTAAAGTTGCAATTAAAATAATTTAATACCAATGACCGTGTGTGGTAGCAGCACTCCCATTGTGCACATCTGAGTAAGAACAAAACCCTTGAGTAGATTTGCATCTGTCATAGTTTGAACAATATGATTTAAATGTATAGAAATTGTGAATTGCTTTTATTTCCAAAGGCACTGAGGACAAACAAAAACTTTTTAAACAACCTTGAGTTAAAAAAAAGTTAGTATACTGCCAATGTAACCTTAAAAAGTCATCAACTATGGTTTTCTTTGAAACATCTGAAAATGATAACAATTAACTATATTAAAAGGTTTTATTCCACACATTTTGTGTACTGTGAACCCTCTTGTGTCTGTTAAAAGTAACTTAAAATGAGGTATGAATCCATTGCTTTCTCCGAGGCAAGGAATGCAATTATCTTTTGTTTGAAGGTGTCATGGCTTCAACATTGATGATCCTTTTAGAAATGTAGACACAGAAAAATAAATAGTTTAAAAACATTTTATATAAAAAAATTCACATTAGTCAAGTTCAGCACAGTCAAACAGGAACACAATGTATCTATAAAGTCGCCCAGTTCCCTGTCGACTGCAGTACATTTTGATTAATATTGTGTCAAAAAACCACAATAAATAATTAAGCATGACTATAATTTTTCATTGTGTTAATGATTTTAAACATTTAAGATTAAACATTTAACACTGATATGTTCAATTTTATTTCTTGACCATCATTCTTTCCTATTTTTGGAATGAATTATGTATTTACAATACATACGTATGTAATATGTATTATGTTTATTTATAATTTGATCAGTAACAATTTAAGAAAAACTCTGGGTTATCTTTAATGAAAAAATCACAAACGTTTTTGTATAAATACGATTGTAGATCAATAGACTTGATTCAAAGTTTTATCACAGTAAATATGCAGGTCCAATGTTGAAAATGTGTGCTACGTATCCATAGTTTCAACATTAGCAATTCTGAATAGTTTGTATGAGAACTGAGCATAGTTTTAAACCTTGAAGGACCTGATTCAGAGTGTTGTATGCATCTGGGTTGTTCACATAGCTTACAACCTATTCAGTTTTTTGTTTTTGTAGAAACCACCTATAGGATAGCATGTAAGTAAAATGGCACTACCATTGTTACTGGATCTCATTGAGCCTTGCTATATGCTTCAGTTCTCAGTCCTGTACAGTATGCCAGATCTGTAGCCTAATGTCTAGCTGTTATTGCTACAGGTAAGCTGTATACTGATAAGGTATATGTAATGCAGTGGGCAATCAATGTTGAAAATNATTGTACATATTCATTGTGGAGGAATTATGCTGCATTAAATAGTGTTTTTTCTATTTCCTGTAGTTCAATGTATAGTTTTTTTAATTATGATCCCTATTAGAGAGTGAGGTCTAGCCTTACAGTCCATGGCCATGCTCCTGCTCAGGGACCACAAGCCTGGAACGGGCCCAAGGCGGAACTGGCANAAAACCATGGTAAATTTGTTGAAACGTTTTTTACATGTTGGGGGCACTAGATGCTTAAAAGCAATTACAGTGCATCTACTTGCCCCCACACCAGCAACAGCATGCCTGAGGCTGTCGCTGACCCCAGTCCTGTGTTCCAACTTGATTTTAGTGGCAAACCACCTGTGAGGACAAGAGGGAGGGTCTGCTCAAGACCTACTCCCGCAACAGCCCCACCAGATAAATAATATTTCTTCTCGAGAGTTGTCCGCAGTCGAATTGGGAGTATTGAATTGGAAGTGTGTTGTTTGTGCTTACAACCAAGTTTGAACCTTTTTTAATCCAAATACAATAAAAATTGGCCCAGACATTCAGATTCAAAGAATACTTTAATAAAGTGGACGACATCCAAGAAATTGCTTTGAAAAATTTCCAGCTCAAGCTGAAAACAAGTTTTGACAAGAATTTCTTCTGCCTATTTGAAATCTTTTAACATATTGCTGGATTACAGCATTACAAAANCCTTTCAACAATTACCTTCTATAGCTCCTAATCTCACTGCTGCACAAAGATCAGCATAAATAACATCAGAGAAGAAGCAAGTCAATTGTAATCAGACCATCTCATAAAGGTGGTGGAATCATAGTACAAGACTGCATATTGTAATGAGTTATCTACCAATAACTTGAGGAAACTAAAGTTTATGAGCTGTTGCCAAGATCGAACTGCAGAATACCAGACCAAACTAGTAACTTATTGGAAGGAGTACAAGCAGGGTGCATCACGGAGAAGACAATGGAGGGGATTAATATTGCCCATTACTTTTTTGAGTATTATGTTTACCCTACCTGAAAGCACACAAGTCCTTGTGTGCAAGAAGCTGGCTGGAGTGTGCCGCGGGGAGGGGATGGGGGGGTCTAGCTCCCCCAGTGAAAAAAGTTCAGACGCTGTTGTCATCTTGCAACTTTATCTTAGAAAGATTTGACAGATCCATAAAGTTAAGTTTTACAAATTTATGCTATATGTTTTAAAATCTGTTTATTGACATCAAACATCTATTACATTACAAATAACTGTAAAGAGCACAACACAACACCAAATGGAGTACTATATACAGGGGTAAACCCCGGGTGCACAAGTACAAAAGATAGATACATTGTGCCTGTTCAAATAATTTAGAGGTAAATAAAGGGGGGTGACAACCGACAACCGAAGGAGGGGGGGCAGACAGGAAGGGGGAGTCGAAGGACAGATAAAACAGTACAAGCGGGGAGGTTAATCAGGAGCGGCCCTTAGGGGTTATCTTATGAGGGGCTCGGAGGCAGGGGGCTACCCATCACAGCAAGATATCCCAGGGGTCTGGCGATATTCCAGCCAGCGGNCGTCAGGAAGCCCTCCATGGTGTGGTAGTAGGCCACATGGGTGTACCAAACCCGGATAGTCGGAGGGGTCGTGGCCTTCCAGCGAAGCNGGATAACCGTTTTAGCAGCATTATTGAGGTGGAGAAGGAGAGACTTAGTGTAGAATTTTTGAGGGGTGTCATGGAGCAGGATAGGAGCCAAAACTCTGGACCTCGGGGCACTGGTTGGGACAAGATCCGTTGGGATGTCTCCCAAACCCCCCTNCAGAACTCAGCTAAGCGAGAAAAATCACACCAAATGTGCAGGAAGGTACCCCTGTAGCCAGGCAGCGCCAGCATGTGTCGGGATAAGCGGGCAACATGGTGTGGATCAAGGAGGGTACCCTGTACCAACATGTCAGGATTTTGAATTGAGTTTCTATCAAGGACAGGCTTAGGGAGGAGTGGTGCGTAATGTGGAATACCCTGTCCCAGGACTCCTCATCCAGTAGTTCAGGAAGGTCCCTGTCCCATGCATCGACATACCGGAGGGGTGAGGGAAATAGGCCATCAATCAAGAACTTGTAAAGAGAGGACATGAAATGTGTCGGGGCATCTGACTTGGTACAGAGAGTCTCAAAGGGGCTATATGTTGATTGTTCTTAAGAATGTGAAAATTTTTGACCTGACACTGTAACACTGTACTTTGCTGTCCACCTCAATATTTTCACTCACCTGTAATTAGGGTCGGTGTGTGTCTTAACTTGGAAAAAAAGGATAAAATGTGTAAAACAAATTAATGTACACTTAAAATAGAATGCACACTTACAGACAATATTATGTGCATCAACAGTTTATTATGTGCTGCTTGCTATGGTTTATGAAATGTATTCCAATGGCACCATATTTTACTATGAACTTGCAAAGATACATATTAAATGACTGTCATATCACATACTCATGCACTACCATGCCTGCTTTTACTGATGGAAAGAAATAAGACAAGCTTTGAATGTCACTAAATGTCAATGAAATTCAGATAGCAGAGAGTAGAAGTGTAGATTCACAGCACTTATCATAAGTAAATGTTGAATGTAAGACTCTATGTTTTAAAACATATGCTCTGTAAATCTCCTTAAATGTTGATGAAAAATGGCATTTCAAATGTGCTTTAAAGCAGAGATTTAATATAGAAAACGCAATTTATCGTGATTTCTATTTAAATGCTAAGCTGATTTTTTAAATAAATTATGAAAATGTTCAAATGCCAACGTCTAGACCTATATTTGAATATTCTGACAGCAGCTCACGATTTAATGAAATATCTATGTCTTTTTCATATAAATACTATTTGTTTTCTTTGCAGCAATTTTTTCCTATGCCTTTTACTTTTCACAGCTGTATAATGTTTAATAAACAAAAAACAAGAGTGGTAATGATATCATTACTAGTGACAAAACAGACAGTAATTGTTTCTATACAAATGTAACTATTTTTATGTAGATTTTTATACTGTACCTATATAAATGAATTTATTATAATTAACAGGGTAGGGTTCAGTAAGGGCTGGCTTCAGATCTTATGTACTGTACAGACCTCTGCAACACCTTGCTTATAAGTAAAGAAGTACAGAGGACTTAAGGTCCCCTGTGTGACTTTTCCTTTGTATTGGGTGTGGTCTTAGTTTAAGTAATATCACTGTTCGGTTTTCTGAATGCTGGATTTGCTTATGTCTGGATCCAGTCCTTTGTGATAAAATAAATTCCATCTATAATATTGTTATTTAACTCAAAACATTACCCGAGTACACAGATAAGTAGAAATATTTTAAACATGATAGTTTACATCTGCCTGTCAGATAAGGATAAAAAATATTTTAAATCTTAATTGTTCAAACTCTTTGCAAGTGCTAAAGTGTGAGGTGGTCTTTAGAAACACACAGGACCTAATTCAAGGATTCTGGTGGCCACAGCATGCGGTTATAATAAATAAATAAATAAAAGTAATAAAAAAACCACTCAGACTTATTTAATTTTTTACCTTTTTTTTTTACAGTTAATGAGGCAGGTAATTGTCCATAGGACATTACCTGCCTCTATGCCGCTACAATAAGCCTGCACCATGCCTGGACATGGTGCGGGCTGCACTTGTAATTAGCAGGACTAAAAAAGCTAAAAGCGCATATTTAAATGAGAAAAGGGACGTGGAACACCCCTTTTCTCATTTCCATTTGGCAAACCTGTAGAGGCACGAAGGCGGCTTTGCCCATGCGCAGATTGGCTTTGAATAGCACAGAGGCAGCCTGGCTGAATCAGCCACACAATCTTCAGAAGACCGTGCTTTAAAAAATAAAACTGCTGCTACTGAATGTCTATTTAAAAAATTACAATACATTAAGAACCAAATTTTAAGGGATGTAACAGTTTATAGCATATGTTGCAAATTTACACACTGCCAATGCCCAATAATCGACACATATATCTAATTTTGTGTAGTTGTAGAGTGAGACAATATTATGGTTTATAACATTAAACAAATGCATATATAGGCTAATGTCACAAGCAACAATTTATTGCATTTCAGTTTTAATAAGTGCAGGTCTATGCATTGTTGTTGCATTATCATGTGCTTTATCTAGTACCCAAATTTCTCCAAACTGGCAGTGGCACTTTCTGTCTATATAAGATAGTCCAATGTCATTTGCTTTACATGTTTCTTTAACTGAAGTTTCAAATATTACTAAATTTGAATTATTTGTTAAATATTTATTATATGACTATTCACTGTTTCTCTGGACTACCACATCTTGTTTTAACAGAGAAAACTTTTTTCACTTTGGTGATCCTGATGAGGGTAAGTTAAACAAATAGTATCAAAGTAGCTTCCAAAAAAGTATTCAATGAATTTACATATTTTTCTCNGGTCCATAATTGTTATTCCCGAATTGACTTGGTCCTGGTAGATAAGTGGGCCATGCAGCATGTGTCCTCTATCTCTATCCACCCNATTAACAGACCCCCGTAACCAGACCTCTCCCTCCTTAGGCTCCTGCGCTGAATTTAAGGATTTGCGGCACCAACTGCAGATGCTCCTATTGCAAAGGGCCTGGGCAACTATAGCGACTCTTCAGCATAAATATTATGTTTCCAGCAATAAAGCTGGCCGCATGCTAGCATGTAAGCTGCGAGGCAGACAAGCTTGTAACCGCCTCCAGGGTTAGTGATGGCCTCTGGGCACACATCTCGATGACACCACGCCACACCCGACACATCCCTCCATTGCTCATTTCCTTAAGGATCTCGCCCTCCAGACTGTTGCCGCCTCTAACCTGGTGACCCTGAGTGCCCCATGGGCGCAATCTGAAGTTGAATCGGTGATTAAGTAGCTTCCTAAATATAAGGCCCCTGGACCAGACGGATTCATTAATAATTCTTACATTACTTTTATGAAAGATCTAGCTCTCATCTTGACCTCCCTCTTTAACGCTGTATCTNCCCATGGTTCCTTCCCTAGAGAAATGCTGGAGGCCCAAATTGTGATGATCCTGGGTAAAGACCCCTCAGACTGTAAAAACTCGGCTTTATCAAATGGAGGCTTTATCTATCAACGTTTCCCCTGCTAAGCTGAGCCACTTCCGTTTCCATACTCCTGGAAGACGGAAGCTATTTTGTATCTTGGCGTTAATATACCCCCAANCCATGACAACAATTTTAAGGTTAAGCTCCCCCTCTTGTATCTGCATCTCAGCGAATTCCTATCTGGCTGGGGTGCCTGCGAGGTCTCTTGGCTCGGACGGATTGCTTCCTATAAAATGTAATTGCTGCCGAAATTCATGTACTCGTTTCACTGTATCCCCCTCCCGTTTACTATCTATGACTTAGTGAAACACTGTCAATTGATGCTCGATTAAGTCTGGCAATCCAGGCCTCGCAGATTGCCATTCAGTAGGACGGTCCTGCCGAAAAGGAATGGTGGTCTGGGACTGCCGTACCTCGCTGCCTATCATGAAGCAAGTAATTAAAAAAAGTAGGAGCGCTTCTCGTGTAGACTTCAATAAATAACAATTTATTCAAAACAGATAAAAAATGGAATGTAGGGACATCAAGTTGTACATTCGTGACACAATATAATGTTGCATCCAGCAAGATCTCAAATGTTATAAATAAAAAAAAGCATGATACTTAAATGCCATCCAGTTTTAAAAAATTGTATTGATTTTGATTTCAGGGCGGTTTTCAAGAGGGCAGACAGTCTGAAGAATAAATGGGTGAATAGCCATTTAAAAACGATACGATCAGACATGGATAGAAATTTAGATTGGCTACCCAGTAGACCAAATGGGAGCTTCCAACGTGGGAGAAACCATTGTATTACTTGTAATTTAATGTCCAAATCCAGTCATTCTTTTAGGTCCTCCTGTACGGGAAAAGAGTTCCCAATTAAACATTTTATTAATTGTAAATCCTCGTATGTCATATATCTTCTTACTTACCAGTGTGGCAAGCAGTATATAGGACGTACGATATGTAACCTATGCTCTAGATTTCTAGAGCATAGAAGAAATATATTGAAACAAGATAGGTTCCATTTACTATACAAACATGTCCTTTATGAACATCAAGGAAATGTAAACGTCCTAAAACTACAGGGGATAGAAATTGTTAAAACTACTTCAAGAGGAGGAGATCGTTTTGCCCTCCTTTGCAGAAGAGAAGCGTTCTGGATTTGTAACCTAGAAACTATGGCCCCAGGAGGACTAAACGACAGCATTGAATTAAATCACATGTAAATTCAATACAATTATTTGGTCTAAAAGTTAGAATTATATGAAAATCACGTGGTCTATCTATATAATTTAATATCAAGTTTTCTGTTATTTTCCTTAAAATCGGCCTCTGCTTATATATTTCCTGTTTAAGATTACTTATATTGATATTCTATGAACGGTTATTTTTGCTATTAGATATATCATCTCTATAGTTCTAATAGCGTGCCTTCTATATAGTTACATTGTTATTACCACTGTATGTCCATAATACATATTTTTAGAATATGTCTATAATTGGCTAAGTATTTGTATTATTGTCATTATAATATGGATATATAAAAAAGTTCTTAAGTTATGAACTTTGTACAACAAAGCTCACCAAGTGCTCTATTTGATTTGTTCTGTTTTATTTTATTTTGCTTTATTGATCCTATGTATCTTAGAAATATGATTCAATTGGCTCTATTGCACAATATAGCAGCCAAACACATTTCCTAACAAAAGACACACAGCTGACTACTAATGAATATATCCTGCATAGTTAAATACTGGGAGGAGCACCATCTTTCCCCAAACACTCTCTGATGAAACCTACTAGGAGAAACGCGTAAGAGTGCAGAGACCTGTGGCTGTTTTAATCACCTCTCCAAGTTTCATTATCCACATCCTCAGGACGGACCTATACAAACTATCCTCTCCTCTGTTGTGACGGTATATGTGAGCGATCAACGGGGACAAAGGCAATCTGGAGGAGCAGCGCTCTCTGCTATAGCGGCTGCCTGCCATTCTTTCCTCCTCCCCTCCCTCCCCCCGCTCCCGACATAAGAGGATACAGAACGCTACACGTGGAGAAGCCGGTGTTGCAGAGGTATGGCTCCCCTGGGATATAACTATCTACCCATTCAGTCCAGTCCGAGAGGAAAACCAAACTTTCTGCCACAATTGTTTACCTATCATCTGAAGAAGTAACATAAATGATTTAGATGGCCATCTTAATCTGAAGCTTCATTGAACACTACCGATATATAGAGCAGCTTCATTATTGACATTTAACCAATAACACTTTCCAGTATATGTGGGTTGTACCACCTACAGAAGACACGTGAGTTCTCTATTCATCTTTTATTTGTTTGATACAAAATATACAATAAACCACCAAACCGGACAATAACATTGAAAATCAGTTACAAGTATCTATCAGCTAACAACCTGGAGGACTATACTTTTACTTTAATTTCAATTTTTTATTTTTATTTTTTAATTTTTTTTATTCACCGTCATTCGTTTTCTTCTTTTATTATCAGATATACATATATTTTCTGAGCGCTCAAGCTCGTCAGTGAAAATATACAATTTTTGAACGTCTTGAAAAAAAAANATATATATGTATACGGCTGTAATTGATAGGTTAAACATATATATTTTTTATATACTGTATTGCTTAGATAGGCCTATGTCCACAGCTCCGCATGAATAATTTTTATATACCTTATTTTATGTTTATTGCATATTATATATGTTAATGTGTGTTTTTATCTGTTTTGAATAAATTGTTATTTATTGAAGTCTACACGAGAAGCGCTCCTACTTTTTTTGATTATTTGGTTCTCTTTTTGTGGGGATTTAAGGTCAACCCCCTCAGTGAGCAGCTGGTGATAGACATCAAGAAATTTATATACCACTATAATACAAGCGCTCAAATAATATATTCTCTATCATGAAGCAGCTGTCCTGGCTCCTTTAAGTGACTGGTGTCTCTCTTTGGGTAGCAAGCGCTGGGTGGACCTTGAGTGCGCCACTATGGGTACATTCCCCCTACCGGATTTACTATGGGCACCNTTAGAAGCTAAACAGACCCACCATATACCCCTGTGCTCTGGGTCTGGCATAAGAATGCTTGTCCCCTCTGGGGGTGGTGGTCCCCACTATTAATCTTTCCCTTGGTGCCCTGGCCCATCTCATCCCCACCTTGCGAGTGGCCGCATGGTTACATAGGGGTATTAGATTGTTGTCTGAACTTAGCACCCCCTTCTGGTAAAATAGGTTGGTGACCCCGGTTGAACCACGGAAATCCCAGGTACTGCTGCATTGGGAACGGGACCTTGGGGTGACACTATCTGCTCGGCAGTGGGCTCAACAGTCTGAGAAGGTGTTTAAGAGTTCTCCATGCTCTAACCACATTGAAATGTTCTTAAAGTTGCTCCACCAGTTGTACCTTACCCCTGCTAGATTACACCTCATGTGGCCTTCTGTCTCTAAAATGTGTTGGCGTAATTGTGGCCAGGTCTGTCTCTTCCATGTGTTCTGGACCTGTCCGAAACTCTGGCAGGTTTGGTGGGGGTGTTTGGTCTCGCCTCTGAGGTCTTGAAGGAAGTTATTCCCCC
>JABWIB010011157.1:2867-16680 GCA_016617825.1 Platyplectrum ornatum | reverse complement strand
TAGACTGGATAGTGTGAAGGTGGTAAGTCACTGGAAGCTTGCAGGTCATAACTCCGGTTTGTAGAGTATTGAGAGCTGGAAATACAATAATACAGGTGCCAGGAGAGGAATTCAGAGTACGGGTTGTACCGGTAACTTGGGACACAGCGAGTGAGTTTAATTGGTGCAGAATTTTTGTGGATGCTGTCTAAAGAGTTAGATTCCCATGGGACGTATGAAAGCCACGATGATAGCATGAGATCTGGTTGTGAGTGTTAGACTCATGGCTGTCCAGGAAACGGGTGGCAAAGGCCTAGTGTGAATGATGCACCACGAATGCAGGTGACGTGGCCACCTAACGCTTGTGATGTCGTTTGTACGATTATGGAATCTCTTGATCAGAGGTATGTCATAATCTGGAATCCCGGCTCCGTCCTCAGAACCATATCCCCAAGATACTGGGGGTGATTCTGGAGGTTTTTCTCTTGGACTGGAGCGTGGAGGCAATTGGTTTCAGAAGACTGATGTATTGGGAACTCCGAGGTCGCTAAAAAGTCCTGAATTAGGATGTAAAAGCCAGTTCCGTAGATGCAGGCAGACAGTAAATGGAGACCATCTAATATGTTGTCTATAAATCACATGAGAAGGTATTAAATCAGTGGACTCTTAACCAAGGCAGAAGATCTGACCAGCCATCCTGGAAAGACGTGTATACATCAGACGACGAAACGTTTTCGTTGACTCAGTTTGGCCGCTTGACTTTGGCAGATAAAACTTTTACTGGGTACGCACATCAGAATCATGGCCTCAAATTGTACACCAAGTTCAGAGGCAGGTACACTGGACACTCGTGCAACCTGGGGAAGGTCCAGTTGGAGATAAGAGGGGTTTGGTTAGAGGGTAGCACCTGCAGGAGAGGTAGTGAGCCATTTCAGAGATACTTCTACCACCACCGAGACTGGATGCTGGAAGATCAGTCCAAAAACCCATTGAGGGTTCAGAAAGTAGATGGGATGGTTGGAGTTAACCACATTGGAGAATGCGCTGAGGACATCGGTTACATGCAGAAATTAATTATTCCATGTCATGATGAAGTGACCCGTGGCGTCTGACAAGGAAAGTTACCCTCCTACGAACCCCAGTGTGATACCATTGAAGAAACCTCTTACGTTGACCTTCAGGTATAAATGTCTTTCCCAGGACCAGAGTTGTGAATGATTATAAGGAGCTTCTGAATCCATCCATGAGGGACCCAGGACAAAATAGTACTCAAATACATTGGGTTCCATTGGGTTTGATAAAGGTTAATAGTCCATATTGCTGCCCTCACTCATCAAGCTTTGATAATGCAGACTGTGGCACACTGAAAGCTTGTATATGGTGATTATAGTCTGGATAGTGTGAATAGTTTACTTATTAGCCCTATTGGTGGTTGCTGTCAAATATCACGATAGCACTGGGTTCCCATTAGACTGGCTCAGTCGGCTGATAAGAGCTAAGGTGGCGGTGCCATTGTGTAAGCCATCGTCCATTGAAATGACACTCGCCCATACTCATTGCGGGGCATAGGATTTGTGTAGCTCAGATATACCCGGGATAATGAGCCACCAAGAGTAAGCTGCTAGATATTCCTCTTCTGCCCACGTTCTCTGTCTACTCTGCAACATGGGTAATAAGAAGGGAAAATATAGACCTGTCCCAGTCCCAGGCTCTGTGATTGCAGAAGATCTATAGTGAGTGTTGAGGGAAGCGCACCATGACAGATGTCACTCTATAAGGGTGTGATGGCCGGTCACAGTCTCTATTGGTTAATTATTCATGGTGCTCATCCTGTAGCTGTTTTCCAGGTCAGTGTCCTAAACCCAATTTTTTTTTGTTGTGGACGAGTCTCGCCTTTCCTGCTTAATGTCCTACTTTACCTCCCTCACAGATGTCACCCCATACGTCCAACGCGTTGATCCGGTTACCACCCTACGTGCCGATCAGCCTCTGCCAGAGGTGGTGGTGGGGGACCTTCTGAGGTATTTCAATGAGGAGAAAGAGAAGTTGGCTCGTCTTCGAGGAATGGTGCCGGGTATTGTCAAGCAGCCACTGCCAACCACTAACGAGGGCATCCATATATATTCTATAGACTATGACCTCCCAGATGCTAACAGCAATGGCCGGTCCTCTACCATGGAGGCAAAGAAACATCACAAATGTGCTTATTGTGAGAAGACTTTCCTGCGCAGCACACAGCTGCGGGAGCATCAGCGGATGCACACCGGCGAGCGCCCATACCAGTGCCCGAATTGTCCCAAGAACTTCAGCAGGAGCACCCACCTGAAGGATCACCAGCGCACGCACACCGGCGAGAGGCCGTACGAGTGCAAGGAGTGCGGCAAGACCTTCACTCACGGCTCCAACCTTATTCACCACCGCCGCACCCACACCGGCGATAAACCGCACCAATGCCGCATGTGCCCCAAGAGCTTCAGCCAGAACTCTGACCTCATCAGGCACCAGCGCACTCACGCGACCGAAGACTGTCCCCACCAGTGCGGGCGATGCGATCGGGCGTTCGTTTACAAGTCGCAGCTCCGCACGCACAGCCGCGTCCACGTGGTGGGGGATATTCTGCAGGGAGTGGAGAGAGGGACAGCTACCGGGGACGTACCCTGGCGTGGACAGTCTCTGTGATCTCTAATCCCTTCTGTGTCTCGCTGTTGGCTGGTGAAGCAGTCTTCATAAGACTGTCACAAGTGCCTCCATACTCATTGCGTCCTCTAGGTCGGAGGAGCCTGTAACATGACTGCCCTGGATTGTGTAAGGTACAGAGTGGTTCCCCAGACTCTCCTACTCTCACTGTAATGTCATGGTCATAGGTGTGTCGCTGAGGTTCACTTACACTCCCAGTTTCTCTTATGTAATGGTCTATTGGAGGTATAATCACTGGTGTCTTCACGGGTCGGTACAAGGATGCTGCCGGTAGACATAAAGGTTCTCCTGGGAGTTCAAGCATTGGAGCCTGGTGGTTCTTACTTTGTGGAACAAATGGATAAAACTCTTTCTTTCCCCATGATAATCGTGGTAAACAGGCCGGGGTTGCATCCGATGACTTGTTGCCTGTAAGATAGAACAGTATACTTGCATGCTATCCCTTGTATATGAGCGAGGAGAGACTACACTCCCATTCAGACCTCTAGAAGGCCTAGCAATAGCCGTTTAGCCTGTGATCTCCCCATACGATCTGGCACTGGTGAGACGCGACTTCAGGACGCGTTTCCAGGATATAGGACTCTCAAGTCTGATTCCAGACTGGGGATACCCTAAAGCTGTACAGCAGGGGATCGTACAGCAGGGGATCGTACAGCAGGGGATCGTAACAAACTCCTTGTATTGAGTCGCATGGGTGGCATATCCTGTTGGCTTTCTGTAGCGCAACTTTTGAAAGTTGTCTTGAGGTTCCCTGCTGGGTTTGATCTATATTTTGTGATGTGCCTATGGTGTGTTCAGTCTGTCATAAGATAATCATGCTATTTATATGATAAATAGTTATAGCTGTCCATTGTGACAGTCTTTGACTACAGTTCCCATCATGCTCTTCCCATTCTGCGCATAATAACTACAAACTATGTCTACAAAGCAAATAGAGTCCAGAATGACCGATCTCTTCTCACCTCTGTATTGACCAGGTGATGTTCCTACTTGGCCTCTGTGCGTTTGGATTATCTCCTACTGTAATAAGTCATGCACACATTACCCTGTATCTTTGGTGATGGTAGGGAGTGCAGTGTTAACCACAATATGTTACTGGTTATGGTGAGAATGTCGAAAGAAATTCATTTATTTATGATTTTTGTTATTAATAAAGTTTACTGTATTTGCTGGCGTATAAGACTACTTTTCTGCCCTGAATAACATGCCTCCAAGTAGGGGGGGTCGTCTTATAAGCCGGGTGCACTTGGTTGGGGTCAGGGGATGCTGATGTGACCTATTGGAAGCTCCAGCCACTGCAGGGAAGGGCAATACTCCTCCCCCTCCCTCTTCTGAGCAGCAGTGATAGGCTGATTGCCAGTCACATGCTGCTGCCTGTGCCCTGTGTGCCTGGATCAGAAACCTCCAGTGATTGCAGCAGAGGTGAGTGCTGTGCATGACACTGATACAGCAGAGGAACCTGTGACTGACTACACTAATTATAGTAGAGCCATTGCATTCGGTTAGTTTAGTACAGCTCAGTAGGTACAGGTTCCTCTGCTGTGTAAGTGTCGTGCACAGGAATCTCCTCTGCTGAAATCGTGGCTGGGGGATTATTTATGACAGCAGCCCATACATGTTATATACCCTATCTTTCTCTGAGGTATGAAACATCCAGTGCTCCATGGATAACCACTAGCTGTATACATGGTCCTATGGTGGTTATCTATAGAGCATTAGATGTTTATTACCNCAGAGATACCCTNTGACCCCAGAGTGCAGACACATCCTCCCCCCTCCTCTCCAGGAGACATCAGCAAAATGTCAGTACAGCAGGGGCTCGTACCAAACTATGTTTTGAGTGGAAATGTTGGGGGTTTGTCTTATACGCCGGCAAATACGGTATTTTTAAGGCAACACAACTTATCTGCAGGGCGCCGTACAATGGGGAATATAGACAGCATGGATGGGGAACAGGGTCCTGCACCCGCAAGGAGATTGGGGATACATACAGGGACATAGGGACAAGTGATAGATATATAAATAGAGAGAGAGAGTAATGCAGCTATTAAACAATGGACCATACACTAGGGACTATTTCATCAGCTGCCAATTAACTTACCAGCGTGTTTTCTTTGGGTTGTGGGAGGAAACCCATAGAGCCACTGGGAAAACTTACAAACTCCAATACGTTAAGGTCCTGTCTTGAAATAATAACCTCAGTGCTGTGAGACATCAGTGCTATCCGCTGAGCCGTCCATGCTTCCCCAACCATTCTGTCTGATACGAATTGTAAAGCTCTGTAATATGATGACGTTATATAAAATACGGGTAATGAATCAAATAAATAGTAAAATGTTTGGTTGCTCCTTGATTTGTGTTCATAGTTTTATTAGCTCTTGTAGGAGCTATATAGAAAAAAAAAATCTCTATTACCAAGCAGAAATGAACACCATGAAAGGCTCTGACACTGGGCTGTTATGGCAGAGGGGGGAACTCGAGGTGCAGGGCACAGAGGAAGCAGAATAAGGGATAGAAGTAGAGCAAGCAGGCCTGGTGACGGGAAGACAAGGGGGACAAGCTTAAGGGGACCCTGTCACTAGTGTTACCACCAGGACTCGAAGTGGGGGTATATACCATACCGACACTTCTCCCACTGATGTAATGGAAACATTTCAAATCTCCGTTGACTTCCATTATTTCCTATACCACCACTTCTTAATTTCCATTTCGACCACTGGTTACCACTATTGAGGGGGTGCCTACAAAAATTTGGGTGTACCAGGGCCCCAAGATTTCTGTTGCCAGCCCTGAGAGCAGGTTAAGTACAGTACCTAGGAAGCCAAACTATCGCCAAAACTGGTGGCGTTATTATTATATTCAGCGAGTCACTTCCTCTGTACATGTAATGGTCCTTAGTCCTTTATGTTGAGGCTGTATCAGAAGCCAAAAATGAGCCCTTTTCACTGAAAACTTGTATCCAACTGATGTTCTGCAATGCACAAGGGGTGTATGGGTGCTCTAAGGGTGCTCTAGATAATGGGAATAGAATGGACCCCTACTCCTGGTAATATTTTACGTAGGACAAAGTAGACACAATACAAACACTTTATACGGTGGTGCTTTGCAATGGGGGCCAATGCCATGGAGTCATCTAAGGAGTCTTTCCAAGCCGTGGTGAAGGAAGCACTCCAGAATTCTGGTGGGATTCTTGTATAGTTCTGAAAAGGAGAGTAGTCAGTGCTAAGGCCACTATGGTTGAACCGTATCCGGATATGGGTTCACCTCTCCCTCTCATGGAGCGCTAAGACACCACCTAGTGAGTGAAAGGAATGGACGATGCCGCCACAGAGACATGGATGAAGAGGTGGTGCAGGCCATTTGCACACCTGTAGCATTGGAGTGATCATGGGGTGTACCATGTTGGGAAGGGTAGAAGTCCAGAAGTGAATCTCCAGCAAGGAGGCCACCGGTTTATCTAAAGTAGGACTCGTAAGCAAGACAATTACTGAACTGGAGCCTCACATCAATAAATTACTCTGAGCTTAGATTCCAAAGTAACACCATATTATATTAATAGCAATAGGAGGGGAGTGTTATGACGGTCATTACACTATAGAGTCATGGTGGCCAGTTCGTGGCCTTCGCTGGTTTGTTATTCATCGTGCTCATCCTGTTTTTTCAAGGCAGAAGCCTATACCCAAGTCTGTGTTTTGGACTAGTGCCGTGTCTGCTTTCCTGCTAAATCTCCTGCTTTACCTCCCCCACAGATGTTGCCCCACATGCCCGTCACGTGGAACCGGCTAGGAGCGTAGATGCTGACCAGCTTCTGCCGAAGGTGGTGGTGGAGGACCTGCTGAGGTATTTTGACGAGGAAAAAGAGAAGGTGGCTCGTCTCAGAGGAGCGATGCCAGATGTCGTGCGGCCACTAGCGGCCCCAGAAGAGGGCACTCCTATCTATTCTGTAGACTGTGACCTCCCCGCTGTTGATGGCACTTTCCGAAGTGGCCTTTCTTCTGGCTCGGAGGTGGTAAAACAGTACAAATGTGCTTATTGTGAGAAGACTTTCCTGCGCAACTCTCAGCTTCGGGAACATCAGCGGATGCACACCGGCGAGCGCCCATACCAGTGCCTGAAATGTCCAAAGACCTTTAGCCGAAGCACTTACCTGAAAGATCACCATCGCACACACACTGGCGAGAGGCCGTATGAGTGCAAGGAGTGTGGCAAGTCCTTCACGCACAGCTCCAACCTCAGTCACCACCGCCGCACCCACACCGGCGAGAAGAAACACAAATGCCCCATGTGCCCCAAGAGCTTCAGCCAGAACTGCGACCTCCTACGACACCAGCGCACTCACATGACCGGAGAGCAGACCTACCCGTGTACACATTGCGACCGGACGTTCATATACAAGACGCAGCTCCGCATGCACAGCCGCGTTCACGTGGTGGAGGACATCCTGCAGGGCGTGGAGAGAGGGGCGGCTGCCGGGGACACAACCTGGAGCGAGCAGCCTCTGTGAACCCCGTGGTGCATTGCTGTGTCTCCTGGGGCAGGCAGGTGTTGGGTGAAGCAGTGGTCATAATACCGTCACAAGTGCCTCACGCCTCATTGCTTTCTTTAGGTGGTATTAGTATTGTATCCGTTTGTAACATGATGCCTTGGGTTGTGTAGGGCACAGACTTTTTTAACACTAAGCTCTGCTTCGTCTCTCACACCGTGTAATGTCATGATCAGAGGTTAGGTTCCCCTCACTTTCATAAGGGATCTTTTAATGTCTTCCCATGTCAGGAATATTATACGGATAACTGTGCCCCGGGGAGTTCACGTATCTGAATTTCACCTTGTGTTATGGTACAAATGTGATAGGAGAAACATTTCTCTGTTACATTCGTGGGAGATGGGAATGGATCACAACCAATGACTCGTTTCTTGTGAAAGAGACCTCGATCCTATTCCCTATATGTGATTGGTCTGAGATGATGTCCTTGGTAAGTGCTCATGGACCTACGTGTCCACATTCTGTGGATGGCTGGACAGACTGAGCCAGACCTGGCAAAAGACAGGTTCAGAGATCGGCCTAAGCTGGGATTCCCATGTGCGCGATTCCGGACTGGTGCTGCCCCCCCATAACAACCTCCTGAGTGGCATGGGAGGGTATCATGGGAGTCTCAGCAATGTGTTCAGTCTGTCATAGCACTATAAGATAATCAGATATTTAGAAGATAAATGGTTTCCTTATTCAGTGTGATGTGGTCTTTCTGGATACTACAGTTCATGCTCAGCCACAGCTTGTACTGTCCAATACATTGAGTACTGAACGTGCATAATGTCTCCTCACATCTGTATTATGGGGTACAGTGGCCTCTGTGCATCTGGATTATCTCATACTGTAATAAATATCATGTACACATTACCCTGTATGTTCTATGTGATGTCCGGGGGGTGTGGGGAGCACACGATTATCAGATGGTTCCTGTGCTTGGGCAGAAATTCCCCCATTGTCGTAACACCTACCCAATTGCTGCAAATTCAAAGTATAACAAATTCATTGGTGGCCTACATATGCAATTATTATATCACTACAAGACATGCAAGTAACGAGAGAGAGCAAGAAAGATTACAATTATGTAAAACAAAAAATTGGTCACCCCATGATGGTGATTGTGGGATGAACTAAAGCTGGTCACACACCAGGGCGATTATCAGCCTAAATGCTTTTTAATGCAATGGTCAGTGTGGCTAGGAGAATAACTGTGATATCCCCAAATGTAAAGGAAGTGCTCGTATATTGCTGAACATTGGTGATTAATCAGTACATTTTGGGGCCGATTCAATCCGCATTCTAGCCGATCATGCGATTTTTCGCATCTATTATGGCACGTGTTTCTCGCATCTTTGATGCACCTCAATGATACGCGAACTAAAAAGAGCGAGTTTTTATCCCTTATGCTGTTTGCATAAGGGGGAAAAGCATTGCTTCTTACGAATTGAATCGGGAGAATGGAGGGCCCTACTCGTGAGTTAACATGCCAAGCGGAACGGGTGGACAGTACAGGAAACTTTGGGAAAGGGTATAAAGATTGAGGTGGACGGGTGGTAAGCCAATCTGAAGAAGTGGGTTTTAAGGAAGAGTTTGAAGGCTTGGGTGTTAGTTAGCCGCATAGGTAGGGGTAGGTCGTTCCAGTGTAAAGGGGCAGCTCAGGAGAAGTCCTGAGGTAGTAATCATGTGTAATTACTGTAGGTTATTAAATAAAGGCCCAGCTGTAGTGTGGGGAAGGACATGGGGTGTGCAAAGATGGGATGATTAGCAGATGAGTAGTCCAGAGGAGTATGCATAATAAGACATAAACTACACCTACAAACCTCATCTAACTATCTGCTATTACCTAAACCTGCTAAAGAAAACCAAACACTGTCCATGTAATCACAAGTTATCTTACAGTGATGTAATGATGTTTGAACATAACACTTAAGTAAGGATTTTATACACAATGAATGTCATTTCACAATGCCTTTGGTCCATAAGCCAGGTATGGTTTAGATTGAATCGTGGTTTATCTGGAGTATGTCCTGTCCACCACAGCCGTGATGAGTAAACAAGACAATGTGGGAGCTGCAGCCTTCTGCTCTGCTAATCCAATCCATGGCCTTGTACATAAGGTTCAGTCTCCTGCCATCCATACGTAACTACTAATTATATACAAAGAGACACCATGACAGATCACACTATAGGGACGTAGTGGCCCGTTCACAACCTATGTTCACTGGTTAGTAATCTAGTGTATTTGTCCTATAGCTGTTTTCCAGATCAGGTGCGTAAACCCTATTGAAGTGTGTCTCCTGTGTAATCTCTTGCTTTACCCTCCTCACAGATGTCACCCCAGATGGTCATCGCGTCGATCAGCCTCTGCCGAAGGTGATGGTGGAAGACCTGCTGCGGTATTTTGATGAAGAGAAGGAGAAGGTGGCTCGTCTTCGAGGAGCGATGCCGGATATCGCCATGCAGCCAGTGCCGGCCCCAAAAGAGATAACTAGCGGAGTTCCTGGAGATTGTGACCTTCCGGCTGTTGATGGCGGCATCCAGGGTAACCTTTCCTCTAGTGTGGAGGGTGTGAGAAAATACAAATGCACCTTTTGTGAGAAGACTTTCCTGCGCAACACACACATGCAAGAGCATGAGCGGATGCACACCGGCGAGCGCCCATACCAGTGCCAGAAATGTCCCAAGCGCTTCAAGCGATTCAACCATCTGAAGGAGCACCAGCACACTCACACCGGCGAGAGGCCGTATAAGTGTAAGGAGTGCGGTAAGACATTCACGCACAGCGCCAGCCTCCTTCACCACCGCCGAACACACACCGGCGAGAAGCCGCACAAATGCCCCATATGCCCCAAGAGCTTCAGCCAGAACTCTGACCTCATCCGCCATCAGCACACGCACAGGGACAAAGCCCATCACCACCATTGCGGCCGCTGCGGCCAATCGTTCAAAAGCAAGTCGCAGCTCCGTGTGCATAGCCGGGTCCATGTGGTGGGGGACATCTTACAGGGCGTGGAGGAAAATGCTGTCATTGGGGATGCACCCTAGAGCGACCCCCCACCTGTGACCTCTGATTTGTTTTGCTGAGTGTCCTGGGGCAGGCGGTGGTTGACGGGTGAAGCAGTGTTCATTAGAACATCACAAGTGCCTCGCACCTCATGGCTTTCTCCATGCTGCAGTAAAGGTTACTCCACCTGGTGCAAGGTCACTATGGGTTGTGTACGGTAACTACTGGTCCCACAGAATCTGTACAGGGGTGCACTGCTGGGAGTTAGGTTACTTTTGCAGTGGACCATATCAAGAGATTAAAAAGAGGGACGTTGCATATGGGAACAACCACAATGATTTGCAGGGACGTTACATCTGTTGTAAACAGTAGTAGAGATACAAAATTATGTTTCCTAACCCAACTCTAAAAAAGTGTATACTTAACTCTGGTCAGTGTCTGTGTGCAATAAGCAAAGTGTTCTCCCTGCATGCAAAGAATAAAATAAATGTAACTTCACTACATGTGACCTGTGGCTGATGAGATGGTGGGAGTCCAGGGGCCTGTGACAAATCCAAAAAATAGTTAAACTAGCAGTCCAACAACAACCAGGAGTAATGAAAACCCAATGGTCAATATAGATAGATCCAGCAGTATGGGAACCAGAAGAGCGAGGGAGATGAGACACTTGTGTTATTTCCACCCCTGAGGAACACTATATCTATATGTTATCTGAAGATAAAAAAATATCCATACGGGTGCTTTGAGGTGAATTTGAAACTGGAATATTTGGATTGGAATAATTCAGGAGCTCAGGAACAAGCAGCATTCCAAGAAGGTGACTTAGTGCAAGAACAACTCCCAGTGCAAGGACCATGCCCTCTTCTCAGAGCCGATAAGGTACTGAATGCGTCCAAAGCGTCTACAAGAGTCAAGAATTTTCTAAACCTCAAATTCTTCCCCACGAACAGTTTGAACTGCTGGAGATTTTTCAAAAACTAGGAGTTTCAAAAAGGAAATGTGGAAAGCACATGGGACCTTGAGGATCAGAGGCAAACTGAGCTTGTAGACTTGTCGGGTTTATCACTTTGTTGATGGCAAAGGGGTCAATATACTGCAGAGCTCTTACACGAAAATCTCAATTTAAAATTTCTTGAAATCCAAACTAGTTTTTTTGTTTTAGACTGGGCATAGCTTTGCACTTGCTATCTGCAAACGTATTGTAATGTGCTGATGCTCTACAGAGAGCCAAATGAATGCGTTCACAATTCTCAGAAGACGAATGGATCGGGTAACTCTGCGAACTTCCAAGGTAAGAAGTGGCAAGAATTCTGAAACTCGAGGGTGAAAGCCGTAACGTGTGAAGAAAGGAGTTGATTCAGAAGCCATGTGATATTGACTGTTGTGGCCGATCTCAGAGCAAGGAAGAAGACCAACCCAATCATCTGGAAGACCAACCCAATCATCTGGGGATGATGAGAGGAATACTCAGAAAGACGTCTCCAAACCCTGGTTCACCCTCTTTGTCTACTCATTCATCAGTGGGTGATAGGCGGAAGAATACTTTTATCTTCCCCAGAGGAGCACAGAGATCTCCGGTGAAATCTGAAGATGTTTGAAATGAAAAGATGCAAGTTGGCTGACTGATGGAAGACAAACAAGGGGAACAAAATGTACCATCTTTATAAAGTGATCCACTATCACACAGATGGTATTAAACATGAGAGGTCTACAATGAGGTCCATCGAAATGTGAGTTCAAGGTTGAGGAAGTACTGGTAATGGGAGGAGCAGACCTGAAGGAAGACCTCTGGGAATCTTGTGTTGGGAACATTTGACAAAAGAGTCTACTAAGTCACTTACATCTTTGTGGATGGATGGACACAAATAGGAATGCTGCATAAATTTGAGAGTTTAGTAATACTGAAATGCCCTGTAAGACAAGATGAATGAGCCCAGGAACCACAAAAATGTTTCCCTGGAGGAGGAACTAGACTAACATAAGTATCAGCAAGGGCGGCATGATTCAAAACGGGCTGACATTGATATTCAAGAGGAGATTCCATAGAATGAGAGGGCATCTGCCAGGACAGATATGAAACGAGAAAGAAAATTACCCAGCGAGCATTGTGAGGTTTACTAATACCATGATGGGATGTACTGTCCCCTCCACTCCTCAAATGCCATCTTGATAGCTAGTAGATCTTGATTGCAGATACGCTCCGCTGATGAGAACTTGCAAGAAAAATAAGGCGTCTACTTCAGTGATGAGAGGGATCAGGCTGTAGAAGAATGGGTGAGGACATAAAGTGCTGATTGAGGACCAGAAAGGCTGTTACCGCTTCTGAAGAGCATGGGCCAGATTGTTTCCTGAGAAGCCCTGAATGCTCCTAAGAGTAGTTGGATAAGACCAATTTTGAATAGCTGGAACCTTCTCAAGATCTTTAAATCCATCCCTGAAATTATGGAGCCAAGACATTGAAGAGTCAGAGTTTCAAAGACACATTTCTCCAGATAACAAAATAGATGATGACTCCGCAGCCTCGCCTGAACCTCTTTTACTTGCTGATGATAGTATTCTGAGTTCTTGGAGAAGATTAGTCTATCGTATAAGTAGACTTCCAAACATTTGTACAACATGTCCCGAAAAATATTGTATTGCACAAAAATTTTGTATTCGCATTGCACAGGCCAAAGGTCATTACATGTATTCATAAACATAATGTTAGCCATCACGCAATTTATTTTTAACCCCCCCACCCCCTTTTTAGCACCTTTTTTTAAAGTTAACTCTAACCCTACGAAAAAATTACATTTTTAAATTAAGAGTTTTAAAACAGAAAAATAAAAATAGTAGCTGTGTCATGGTGTCCATGGATAGGAGTCAACATATATGTAACCATTTTTCACCTCACACGCACCACAATTGTTTCATCCGTGGGTCAGTGGGTTGTTTTCTACCGCAGGGGCCAATGGATTGTCATTTTGGACCTTTCTTATAACGAAACTTGATACCAGGACGTTGTTTTACTTTCACATGTCACACATATGTCTGTGGCTGAACAGTAGAGCACACGAGAGAGCCAGAGAGGGTAGAGCTACAGTCATTTTTTGCCCCACACACAGGATAAAGGTAAGGGGGGGTGCAAAGACATGAAGGGTGGGTGCAATGTACTAATGGGGTGTTTAGGGTGTTTTAGCCAAATGCTATTATTGAGGCCTAGCTGGTACTCCGGTGTAAACACACCATGGGGACTGGTCCCGATAAGGGCGGAGTGTGCTGATAAAGACCCGCATTCCCGCATACCCAGGTAAACCCATTAATGATACTAGGCATAGAGGTACTCATGCAATTAATGTTAGAAATTGTTTGTGATGTACAATCATTTAAAATGTAAGTATATGGAAACCTTTGGTAAAATAATGTTGTAATGCTGACTGCTAAAGTGAATTAAGATTGACACTCTCATGACTAAAACTATGTTGAATTGCAGGGGGGGGGGGTAAATTGAATTTAATTACAAACAGTATTACAGGTGAGAGATGATGTTTCCAGCACAAGTGTAATAACAGTGTAACAGTAACGCTGGTCAGTATCTGTGTGTAACATGTAACAATAAAGTATTC
>JABWIB010011155.1:6203-16675 GCA_016617825.1 Platyplectrum ornatum | reverse complement strand
AGCTTTGCTCACACCCTTTGACTTTGTGGTGGACCCCTGTCACTGTATACCTCTGTCCCAAGTATGTACCTATGAATGACATGGTTGCATCTGTTGTCTCATGTGTCCATCTTTGCATAGATTATGTGGGTTCTCTAAGCCAGTAAGGAGGTGGCTGAATGAAAAGACCTTTTTATTTAAGGTGTTCTACTGTGTTAGCATCTATCACNTCAGATGGGATGCTATTCATCTACCCATAATTTATGGGTTTGTATATTTGTTCTACCACCCTACAATTTCTATGCATATTCTTGAGTCCTAATGTATCTTTCCCTTTAAAAAAAAAACCTAGTTAGACCCTTTGATATATTTGAAAGCTACTATCATAACCACCTTTTTTTCTCTGCTCCAAGCTATATGCACTTAGTTTTGCAGATGGACTAAATGTGCTTTTTTCCAGAGAATAGATCTGATTCATATAGCTAAGGTTAGGGGAGACTCAGCTGTGAATGTGAAAAAAAAGCCTTCATGGCTCCTGCCCTCTGGAAATCAAGGGGTACAGGCTCTTTACACTTGTCCCTTGGCTAAAATAATGAACAATGGAATTTTTTGGGGGTGCCTCTCTCTCCCCTCAGTTTTGCACTGGTGATTGAACCATGGCAACTGTGACCCGTGGCNATCTTGACATCATCCATGACATCCTCCGCACCTGAGATTGTGCCTGTCTAGCCTCTTCCAACTATTAAATGAGTATGGTGCCTGTTTGGGCTATATAAATAACTTTANTAAATCTATCTAATCTTAAACAGGAACAGGAGTGGTTATTGTCTAACCTCCGCTTTCCTTAAGTTTGAATTCTTGGGAATATATCTCATAAAATCCTATCATACCCTCTACAAAGCTAAATTCCTGGATCAACTAACTATACTATACTATAATGCTGTGTTGTTAACACCTCCTCCGATTGTGGCTGGTTAGGATCTTAGCGGTCAAAACAACCATTCTGCCACATTTTACCAAATAAGCTCCAATCTCATCTATTTTAAGAATTGGATATTTTTATCCAAACCTCTATTTATTTTGAGCTATTGCTCTTCCCGGACTCTTGCACCCCTCAAACCCTAAAAACTTGCTGTGAAGGCCTTGGCCTTTCTGTCTAACCGCAGTTATTACCAGGCAGTTTAGTTATATATAGCTTCATACGGTCCCTCAGATAAAATGACCTGGCTGGCCTTTGAGGTAGACCATTTGAGGAGCTTGCTACTTCCCTCTGTCGGGGGTCTACCCAGACAAAGCATCCCACTACCGCACATCTATTACCATCCATGGCCCTCACAAATCCTTATGGGACTCCTGCAGACCCCACCTAGCCTCGCTCCCTCTTTCTTCCCCCATCCNGCCTCTCTGGAATAATTCNGACTTCCAAGGCCAGTTTAGCTCCTTCTCCCNTCTGTTAAGGTTGCAGTGAATACGCTTTGCAAACGACCTTCAGAAAGTCAGGGCCTGGCTGTCCTTGGCCTAAAATCATAGATTCCCCACCCTGCCACTAAATCCCTTTCATTATTTTCAAGTTCATCACTTTCTTTCCACTCACCCACCTCCTGTCCCCTCTGAGTTTGAGTGTGTTTACCTCTTGGCCCCATGCCGTCCTGAACACCCTACTTCTAGAAACCCACCCAGGCCCTCAGGATAAATATGAAAAAGATTGGGAGCAGGTGTAAGGCCCCTGCCCAAGTGGTGGTAACCCCTGAGTGGAGGTCAGATGAAATGAGGTCTCAATTTCTANGAAAATCAAAGAAAATACTTCTACGTATTTGACTCCTGATTGTTGNCATATTCCCACACTCCTGCATATCAGGTGCGGTTCATGCACTCTTATGTGCCATCATCCTGACCTCATTACCAAAAGTTTGTGGACTTTCCTTCTCTGCTATTTCTACTCTGATTTGCACTCGCACTCATGTAAACTAGCATGNATGTAAAACTAACTGCCCCCCTCTCTCCTTGAGGTCTTATGTGTGGTATGTCGCATGTGGTATGGTAAGATTGACTTCTTACATTAGAGGCAAGGAAGAGGTTTATTCTGTAATGTGGTCCCCCTGGTTTGACCCTCTCACATTAGAGATGTCCTGTGTTCCACATGGCCCCAGTCCCCTGCCTTCTTTCCCCACCCTGTGAAGGTGACTTCCCCCTTTTCTTGTTTTAACTGTTGTTAGGCTGAATGTTTCATATATTCTGCTCTATTTTACCGACCCAAAACTCTCCTCAGTACATTTTATTATTAATTGCAATAACAGTGTACCCCATTTCATTCAAAGTGAATTGGTAACGAAAGCCTAAAAAATGACCACCTACCTTCTTACTCATGTATTGTTAATGCCAAAATTTGTAGAGGTCAATTAAAAAAAAAATATATAAAAAGGGCTACAAAGGAATCAGGAATTTCATTCACCCTGATTATTCTGACCNGTGGCCTATGTTCTTCCCAATACAAAATAAAGTCATTGTGGCACACAGCCTTCTGCTTAGTAAAAGAAACTCTTAATTACAACTGTTAACCAAGAGTTTAACTTACTCCTGAGCTCCCGGCCTTTCTACCTTTCAGCAAATAGTTTTAGTTGATTGGGATGCTGCTGTGCAAGAGTCTTTGACTTGTCTTTGAATTTTGCGGGGCTGGGCTACTCTGTAATACTAATATTGTTCTGTCTGTGCAAAGCAGTATACACCAACAGAGTCCTGATGCAACAAAAGATAAAAACAGCAAAACGGATTTTTATTTTCTGAAAAGCAGAGTAAAGGTTTTCCCGCTGCTTTCACTTCTCTTTTTTCCATTTCCACTCTCTCTCTGCATGCTGTCCTTTCTTGTTCAATATATATTTTTTAATGTTCTATCTCTCGCAAGTTTTAAAGCATCTGGAACAATGCATCCATATCTGCAGAAATAGCAAGTTCAATTTCCAAGCTGCAGGATCCCTTTCCAACACCCAAATCTCCAATTCAGAGTTGTTTCACTTATTCCCAGATGTCTGTGTTCTCTCTCAATTTTCCCCTTCTCCACTGAAAGCAGCGCACGGTGAGCCGCCTATTACAACCTCAATACTGCTGATTAGATGCTGGGGCTTTTTTTATATAAGCCTCTTATTCCTTGCACCTCTGAGCTTCCATCACAAAAGAACATTGAATGGAGTTCTGAGCACTGATAAGCGCTAAGCAGAAGCAGACCGGCTGCTTTTTGGTTGTGGGAAAAATGACTCTTACTTGCTCATATATCAACCCAGTAACATACTGGACATCAGTCTGTTAATGAGGGAAAATAAATGGTAATTTCTGGTAGAAATAATACATCAACTATTTAAGAATCTGTTCCGGTAGATGATTGGTTAACTGTGTTTAAAGAAATAAAAGCACAACATGTATGATAAAGTAATAAATATTTGTTTTCAGATCACTATTAAACCTGATAGCGATCATAGATTACCACCTTAAATTCACAGATCGCCATAGATTACCACGTAAAATACTTCTGTGCCTTTGTGTCTGCTACAGTTACTGATCGCTCTGCTTCATAAGCATGACTGCTTTATTAAGCCTTTCATATTCTTTAGAAGGATGACGCGGCAAGTTATTCTGTAGCTTCACATTGCTTGTGCTGGAACACTAGAAATAATGATTATATTTTAATATATATCAAAATGCAAACATTACACACTATTACTATCCATTCCTTGTTTATTGACGTACAAACCTGAATCAAGGGGCAATTCAGGCATAAAATAAATAAAATACAGCAATACATATACACATGGGACAATCACAGTAGTAAGTCAATTTAATAGCAGAACTCAAATAATTCCAATTAATATCAGGGAATGAGACAGAAGGAGGGAAGGATATAAAAGGGACAGCAGGGGGATAGGAGAGAGGAGGCACAGAAAACAAAAGGGGGGGATGGTGGCCTGCGGTCAAGCTATTACAGCAGCGGCCAGGTGCTTTACTGCATCTGAGGCATGGGAGAGTGAATGGTATCAGTCTGACTCTGTGAACCGGAGCCATGGACCTCAGGTAGCAGGGTAATCTTGATATTGATCTGTGGCAAATAGAATAATGGCATCCATGACATGGTAGATGCCCACCCTCTGAAACCATTCAAAGATTGATGCGGGTTTAGTGCACTATCAATGCACTGGCATAACAGCCCTGGCTGCATTAGCCAGGTGCATATGTGGCCAGTCAGCCCAGAGTAACACTACCAGATATGAGCAAGGGAAGTCATCTCCAGCAGAGATAGATCTTAAGCTGGGTTGCTATCATGGTGAGACTGCAAAAGCAAGTGTGAAAGATGCGAAAAACCTGAGACCATGACTCATTCGAGTAACATGAGAAAGGCCCCTATGTCAGGCCTGCACAAATCTTAGCAGCTCTCTTAATTTCACTGCCATCGGTCGCTTATAAAAACNGAAAACAATGCGCTTGGGGAGTGGAGATTGGGTAGACAAGGATTTCAATGGGGTTAGCTTGCCTAAAGGACTATGGGACCTTGTCTATCAGACCGATTCAATGTGGCGCGAAGACTGGAAAAAGCTGATTGTGTTGTGTTCCGGTCTAGTACGGTACTGAAAAGACACATATTTTCCCCTTTAACTTTTCCCAAACTGTGTAAGGGGCCCAATGTGAATTGATTTGGGCCCTATGGGTCGACTATCAGATTACACACTATTTAGACTTGTATGGAGTAACTACATTGACAATTAGACGAGATTATCTTATAAAGTGCTTTTATTTTTTAAAAAGTGTTTACCTTTTTAAAAAGGGGGGTTGCAAAGCCTGGACATACCTTTATAACAAACAACACATAATAACGACTTGCAATTTCACTTTTCTAAAATTTATTGTTTGGGCAAATGTAATTACCATTGTGGCACTTTATACATTTTCAAAATGGGGATTTCTAGGACAAAAAATCATTTTGGTCAACTAAATGAAGTAGATGTATATAAATATAAATTATAAACAGTCCCTTTTTATATGCAAAGCACAACCAGCATTTATGTTTGATTTAAAGGAGTGCCGGTTCTCTGGACTGTATGTGTATATAGATAGATAGATATAGATATATATTACCATAGTTCTCATATGGAAAATCATCATTCCAAAAGAGCAATAGATCTTCTAGCCTAATGATTTTATTCCGTTTATACCCAGGATCCATAAAAAAAGTCATGCTCAAATTATCCATAAAACAAGGTATTTTGAAAACCAACATTTAAACCAAAATCATTATAGGTAAAAATGGTCAAACCGTAACCTTGAACCAAAAAATGCACCTCCTATATGTATGTATGCCTAGTGCTCCTATTTTCCCCTGCATGCTCCTAGTCAATCTTTGCCTTTCCCTTTGCCTACCCTATTACAACTATCCTATGCAACTCTTCAATATCACCTGACATCCCAAAACATGTGTGACATAGGCAGGATATATGTGTGAGTGCCTGTGAAAGAAAGACAGTGCCTTATGTGTGAGATGTGTGTATGTACAGTATGTACAGTATGATAACAGAGATGTATATGTGACAGTAGTCACTTCAGTCTTAAAAACATATAAATGAATGCATTACGGATGTCTTTCACTGTTTGCAGAACACCAGAGTTCCTTTCATGTACTGGCTTTTATTCAATATATGAAGAATAAGGAAATATATACAGCGCTAATAACCATTACACTATATATTTAATAAAATATTAATTATTTTTATTATTTATTTGTATGTATGTATGTATGTATGTTACAATTTTGTGTCCTCCTCCAGACAGAAGAATGAATAAGAAGAAATGGAAACAAGGTGAGAAGCAGAAAAAATAGGCAAGTGAACGTCCTGATCATTACCTCACTTGTTCCGGACAGACGGAGGGTGCTAGGTCTCGTCTAAGGTGCCCAGAGACCTAGCACTAGACCTGATCGTATCCAGACCTGCATGCGTCTGTACATGCTCCTCTCCATCCCCTAGCTCGTATGAGTATACCTTAAATGTTACGCGCTGATCTACTTCTGTACCAATCAGATCAGTGCATACATTTTTACCCACTCACTTCTCCCCCAGTGAATTTAGTATGCCTATCCTCGACTACAGTGTGTGCTAAGACATGCAAAAAAAGAAACCCAGCCCCTTATACNTTTTGAACACATACTAAACTCAAGTTTTGTATTTGTGGGAAGTAATAGTAACATCTGCTACATGCATGCACAGATGTTGCTGTTTACATCATTTACGCATTAAATAGTAAATAACATAACCTTCGTCTGGATCCGACCCTATAAGCATAGTATGATATACTCATTTTAGAAACTAGTTAACATCTATCTACTCTTCAGTTCATCTCTGCTATGTAACTGCTTTTGAATGGTCCCTCTAGTAGCAACGTCTTACCATAGCCCTCTATTTATCACTCATGGAGGCATGCTAAAGAATATATATTTAAATTGATTCGCACATTATTCTGCAATAAGATTTCATTAGCAATGAATAAATCTATATACTTATGTGTCAGGTATTAATATCTATATATCAAAGGTTACCTTACAGAGAAGTTTGACTTGATATTATCATGGGCAGGGCCTGGCCGCGGGTGACAGTGGAGTAGTTTTGGAGTTTTATAAAATATTGATATTCAAGATACTCTTTTGGTAATTAAAGTATAGTAGAGTGCCCAGCTTAAAACGGTTTTGCGCTATGAAGCGCTCCTTTTGTTTTCTATTTTGATTCACAGAGATTACCCAGCCTGTTCATTTAAAGGGGAAGCCGCAATCTATATAAAACAAGGTCTAGCGATAGATTGGACTGAAACTGTACTAAGGACACTATAATCCAAAACNGACTTTTGTTTTACATCTGATCAGGTTGGAAGTGTGCATAATTGTTATTGTTTTATTTATATATATATATATATATATATATATATATAATATATTTTTTATTTATTTATTATTAGATATATATATACTATAAAAAATGTCAATGATAAAATAAAAGGTTCCATAATCTTAAATAAGTGGTAATAGCAAAGCCCCAACCCAACTGTTCATTAATCCCTTTATAGACTAGTTTCTGCTTATTTTATTTTTTCATATTCTCTCCCCAGGTAGCCTTCATATTATAGCTTTCATCTGTTTTTTCCAGTTCAGTGATGGCAAGCCAGAACAGGCGATGGAACTGGAAAGTGCGTGTTGAAATCACAGGAAGCCCATTTCTTTGCTTCCCTTCCCCTACACACAAATGTACATAATTATTGTAATACATACACATGCTCCCTTCCACAAATCCACATAAATGTTGCCACAAAACATAAACACAAATTACATAATATGTCACCAATAGATTGTTTCCCTCAGAAATCTATGAATCTATGTGTGACACCCCACCCCTGAGATGCCACACAGCCCTGGGATAATGGATGAGTCCAGAGACANCTGGAGTAATTTGGAACCTTTCCCACTACCATGCCTATCCCAGCCCCAACCTGTCATTGACCTAAGTCAGTGATGGAGGNGAAGGCGAGGAGACTTACCCCGAACCATTACCCATTAATCATTCCCAGGGCCGGCGCCGCTTCAAAACCACCACGGAAGGCGGCAGAGTGGTCCCGTCCACCCTCCCGGTGTGAATTAACACTTTATTTTTTTTATCATTTATTTTACACCCCCCTCCCCAGCCGGCCGCCCTAGGCGACAGCCTGACTTCGGTTAATGGGCACGCCGGCCCTGATCATTCCCTCCCTAGCCCAATCAACACACAAGTTTTTGCAACGAAACACAAATTATTAAAGGACTGGGGTTCCCAGAGGGATATCCCCGGCTCTGACTTGAACAGTTGTTTTACAATACAAAACATACTTTACTCACTCATGTACAAAACAAAACAAACAACGTAAAAGTTCTCACTGCAAATCTCATGAAAGTAGGGGCCTTGGCGGGGGTTGAATGAAGATACAATGCCCATAAACGATCGTTCAATCCCAGCCACCCCACAGGATGAAGGGGAACGGAACCCGTTGGGCGGTAAAGACTGGTTTGGGAGTGGTGACAACCACAGAAATGTCTCGGCCACGGGATGAGATGTTCCGGTTGTTAGCTGCTGATGGCCTGTCCTGCGCTTTTTCGGCACTGTAAAATAGCTTAGACAAACACAGGCATCAGGTAAAAAAGGGTTATGCGCTGTATGACAAAACACTTTTTAATAGTAAACACAGGCATCAATCCGCGACGGCTGGTTAAACTTGGGCCGGTCACATCCCATCCCCGGTACGTCACAACAGCACTCTTTCATCGGCTTCGCAGACTTGGTCGACAGGACAAAGACGACCTGGCAGGACTAGACTCACATTTAGCTGGTAGCTGTGGATCACTCCAGATTGTCCCGGTATAAACGGTCCTCGACCCACTCTTCATCTGACTCTACTACTCCATCATCCTCCCAGTTCTCAGTGGGTCCATGAATCATCATAGGTCTCCAGGGAATATAGTAATCAAAGTCCTCCGCAAAAGTTGTTCCGGTCGCTGGGCCAATCATTGTAGCCACTTTGCACGGTGCCGAGCCGCACAGCCCTTTCCCTTCTTCCGATTAGGGTCTTGTGGTGGCTTCCGATAGATGCTTTCACTGACTCATCCGTCCAGTCATCGAGTGGTGACTCTACTCTGCTGTGCTCNTCGGCACTAGACACGGGGCTGTACAGCCTCACCAGATGCACTGGCTGTTCTTTGGGCACAAGCTGTCCCTTCCCTTGCCCTGACCCTTCTTCAGATCGTGCCGTTGGCATGATGTTAACACTCCAGTTAGTACACACCAACAAGATCTTATCCAACGCGCCCTATTTCGTGCGCTATGGCGCTTTTTAAACTCATGACATCAGACAGGCTTAGCCAATGACAAGATGCTAGGCCCATGGAACACGCGTGATACACAATCAGGCTCCTGGACTTGCACCTGCTGGCTTGTTAGCCATTTAAGTTACACATAACATCATCATCATCTTTACTTCACCCCAGCAACAGTATTAAGTCAAAACCAACCATCTCCCCCTGTTGAGTTCTGCTCAACTTAACCCTTGTGATGCCGGTATCACATATGAACCTACCTTGACCAGGAATCTGATTGTAACACAGTATTTGATGTTAGAAAATAACCGCATGGCCCATCTAACCTGCCTATTCCATCCACCTGTTACCTTTTTTATGTTGAATCCTGAATAATGGGACAGCACTCTTCCCTGCACTGAAATACAGATGAGAAGCAAGGACCATGACTCACAATCACACACTGTGTCATATACAAAAACACATACTTACCCAGTGTCAATTCAGTGGCCAGCCCAAACCATTCTGCACTTCCCAACAAGCTAAATAAGACCCCTAGAGGCTACCCACACGGTGCCTGTTTCTTTCCAGACCCATGATAGCGACTGCAGGCAGAAATATCTATTCATAAGCAATGTTATTTAATAACAGCCAAAATGAAATTGCATTACACATTTTAAAAAATCCTGAAATATGTAAAGGCTACCTATAGGCGGCAGCAATAGCAGTTAAGGTGATTCATACATTAATTCCTGAAAATGCCACTGCTTTATATATTACTTATATCAGCAGTTGAAGTGAAAATTAGAGAGAAATAGTGCTATGACTTATATGTTTTCTCAAATACAAATTTACAGCATTAGTAAAAATGATATGTTGGAGTGCACCAGTATTTGCCAACATGGTATTCCATGTAACCTGCACAAAGGCACCAGTTCAGTGGATAAATTGATGATAACAAGATGTTAGTGCTGTACATTTTGTATATGACAGAACTGATAATCTCTATTTCCTTTTCGGATAGCTCTACCATGAAATTNGATTTTCTTATTTGCCTGCAACAGGAGCAGCTGTGTGAGAAAACAGAGGGAATGTCCCCAGTGACGGCTCCCTATAAGGATTTCTGCATTGTGGTGCCATAAGCGTGAGGTGATTGTCTTTTTTCCCAGTGCTGCTCTTTACTAATGTTTCTCATTTCTCTTCTGAGCTCTGAGGATTCTCAGACTCCTAGGACATGAACAGCAGAAAAATATCTCTCTCTGATATATAACGTATATATACACATAGTGTATATATACTGGGCCGCTATACACCAGTATGGTATACCGGCACTTTTTCACTTTTTTTCCCGCTAAGCTCTGCACCCTCTGGGCACGTGGTTTTGTTATAAATGTTCCTTCCTTCTCCATACCGCCACTTATTTTTTCAAACAACTTTTTACTAGGGTATAATAAGATACACGGAATAGCGAGAACACAGAAAAAGAATGTATAGACATATGGGGGTATATTTACTAAGCAGGCAGATTGCAGTGAAATTCGAATTTGGGGAAGTTGCCCATGGCAACCAATCAGATTTGAGCTCTCAGTTTCATTTTACACTCTGGAGAATGTGAACTCAAATCTGATTGGTTGCCATGGGCAAC